>CATIWO010195358.1:0-19551 GCA_949673435.1 Macaranga tanarius
ATGTCTATTCTGATATCTCATATCAAGTAGCATGAGACTCACTACCTCTCACTATCGATATCACATACCGATCAAGGAAAATAGACAGAGGTGATAGTCTAGGGATTAATAGTACCCATATATTAATCCAATGACTATGAAAATTTATAGCATATGTACCAAATGAGTTTGTCACTCATTTTATCAACTCTTGATAATAAACTCATTTAACATAATACTAAGGGTAAACACTCAAATAAATAAATACTTTGATCCAAATGAATATTTCATTGCCATGGGGATAAATATACAATGTCTATATACATGAATGGCCATAGGGCACATCTACACTAACAGATAACTCCTTATCTTGAGGCTTTAGCCTATCCAAACTTCAAGGATTGATCCAAACTTCATCTCAATGCATCCTACAAAACAAAATACAAAAGAAATTATCTAAAAACAACTAAATCGTACTAATTAAGATAAAATAACAAAACAAACTAAATTAATTAAAAAAACTAACTAACAATACAACTACTAAGCCTAAGATGTAATAAAATAGAGTGCTTAAAACAAATATTTTTCACACTCATCAACTACCTAATTAGAAATGAATGCATGTAGTGATTCACATGAACCCATTGGTCATAATTACCGTGCACTAAAATCCTTACATTAGAAGATCCCGATAAAGCCTAGAGTTAAGGTCCAGTCAAACTCTAATAGCTTTATCATGTTACCTCATCTCAAGTTTCTTTCTAGATAAAACATAACAAATACTAGAAACACTTTCTAGCACTGAAACTCTTTCAGCACGTTATGTTTGTCCTGGCTAGGAACTCATTCATCGAGAACAAACTTAGATAGGAGTGGGATCTTAACCCATTTCACTCCAGGCAATGAATCCCATCTTGGTCAAACACTCATCCCTACATTCAACCGACTAGAGCCACCACATGCCATATACCCATACATGGCTAGCACAGGTATGTAAGCGGTGACAAACTCTAACCAGTTAAATATGGATGACCGTATTGCCTCAGGTCAAAGGACTATATGCACCATTATGACCTAGATTGTGATTGTTGACTATAAGTGAATATCCTTACAATCACAAATCTAACGTCATGTTCGATCCACTCAACACTTGAGTATCCACATGTCTATTCTGATATCTCATATCAAGTAGCATGAGACTTACTACCTCCCACTATTAGTATCACATACTAATCGAGAAAAATAGATAGAGGCGATAGTCAAATTAATATCAACCAAAAATTAATTTATCGACTACGAATAATTTTATAGCATATGTACTAAATAAATGTGTCACTCATATTATCAACTCTTGATAATACATTTATTTAACATAATACTAATGGAGTAATATTCAAATAAATAAACATTTTATTTAAATGAACATTATATTGCCATTTGGGATTATATAAAATATCAAAATACATGATTGCCTCTAGGCCATATCACCTATACTAACATTAACCTCATCTTATCATTGAAATGATCCATTCAATCCACCACTTTTAGCATTAAAAGTATATTTCATAATCTTGATAGAATGATCATATCAATGGGAGATTGCTTCTTTATGTTCAAGATACCAAAATTGCTTAAGAAAATGGTTTTAAAAGAAAAAAGAACAAAAGAATTTGAAACATGGTTTTTTTTATAAAAGAATGCATCATTCGATCACGAATTATTAATGTCGATTATATATCAATATGGTCATAATAGCAATGTTTAATATGCGTATAAATATAATATAATACATAAAATATAATATATAGCATATATATTTGGCTCGAAATTGAAATAGGGTGTTAGTAGTTAGGAACATAATTAAGCAAGTTAGTAAATTACAGAAAAATGTAAAAGATATGAATAAAAGAAGTTAGATGTTAGCACAAGTATAAAATAATAATAAAAATATTAGTAGATATTAGTAATAAAAAGAAAATTAAAGCAAATGTTAGTAAAAATTAGTAAGATTTAGTAAGTGTTAGCTTAAGAGATTGATTAAGATATAGAATATGTAAATGATGCAAATATGCTCAATATGCAATGCATGATATACACAACAATTAATTTTAGGGTGCATGCAAGATGCAAATGATGCATGATGCAGTTCATAATATATGTAAAGTGATGCAAATTCGAGATATATGTAAGTATGTAAATGATGCAAGCTAGGGTTCATTCAATTGATCATAATTAATCTAAAAACACTTCAAGCACATGATAGTGATATGCATTATACACATGATATGCAATCAAGCAAGTGAATAGGTAATTTATAATGTAAGAATGCAAGTAATAACAATAATCAAGGCATTAACATTAGATTAGTATCCATCAAGCACACATAATATAATTAAGGTTAAAACTTTAAAACCAATGAATTTTAGCTACTGATTTATTAAAAATCAAAAACCAAACTTTAAATACATCAATAAGCAAGTGAAAAGAAATATTTAAAAGCAAAAATAGATGTTTTAAAGCAAAAACTAAAGTCTTGGCCCAAAGTTTAATCCTCCCAGGCTCTACAAGTCACTATTTGTTTAAACCCTTAATGATCCTGAAGGTTTTAGTAACCCTTGAAACCATCCTTGGAGTCATTCTGAACAAAAAACATCAAAATCATGTAAAAATTCTCTGAAAAAGCAGGTTTGGGGGGATGAGCAGCTGACCCAGGCTAAAGCTTTGGCTAACCAATTGTGATGAATGGCTGACTAATAAGATGAACAGTCGGTTGGTTGTTCATCACTGGCCTCGATTTTACACTTCTGATTCAAATTTTGCACTTTATATATATATATATAAGTATTAAAAATCATTTTTAAAAAAGAATGAAAATATAAATGACAATTTTACCCTCTAACACCTATACAACAATAAATTTTGGGAGTTATTTTAGAAAATTTAAAATTTTAATTTTTTGTCTATAAATACTAAGAGAGGGAGGGAGTTTTTCTTCAGAAAATCTATTCTTCTTAAATTTTCTACACAACAATTTTTCAGTTTCTGAATATTCAAAATTTCGTTTCTAATAAGGTTAGAAATGGATTTAGAAATTGAAATGGGTAGTGGGTAAAACACTCGTTGCAAATCACATTAGAAACACAATTTTATTTTCCATTTCTAATTAAAAACAGAATTGTACCATTTCTAAATTAAAAACAGAAATAGTTTGTTTCTAATTTAGAAACATAAATTGTTTCTAAATTAGAAACGGATTATAAATTTGGAGAGTTGTATGTTTAGAAACGGATTTCGTTTCTATTGTAGTAACAACAGCCAATCCATTTCTAATTTAAAATGGATTGGAAAGAAATTTACCGTTCCTACTTTACAAACATATTTATGTGCTCTATCATTAATTTTGAAATGGAATTTGTAGTCTGTTTCTAATTTTAAATTTCTTTTTGAAATATTTGGAATTTCTAGTTAGATAATTGATTATATTAATTTGCATGAAATATTATTCAATATTTTCAATAATCCACAATTGATTATTGATAAAAATATACTTTCATAAAAATTACATTAATAATTTTACATAATCTTAATGCATACACTTAATTTAATAGTTAGTATTTTTTCATAAAATAGAAGACATGGTAAAAAAAACTATAGAAGGATATACTATTGAATTTTTCAAAAGATGCAGCATACAAGATAAATTCATGAGATCTATTTTTAAAATTAAACATGGAAACAGTAACAAAATGTGACCAAGTGATCAATTAAGTTATCATCTTAACATTGCACATAGCTAATTATGTCAAATATAAAACTAATAAAAGACTTGCCTACAATAAGTTTTAACTCTAGTACAGTATAAGGAGTAGCATAGCCTAAAATCCATGTACAAAAGATGTTTTCTTAGTAATATATACATAGCTAGTATAGAAAGGCTCAAAGGTCTTAACAAAAGAAAATGAAACTGGAAACCTTATCTGCCAATTTGTTGCTTTAGGAGATAGATAGGAACAGCTCCACCAAAAGTTACACCAGCATGACTTAAGGATATCTTATATGCATCCACAAATTTCATGATCTGTCCCATTTGAGTGGCAGCCACGTGAGCATAATGACATATTGGTGCAATTGCACAAAAACATAAATTTAAAAACATATATAGAGACTCAAAGGCATATATGCATTTCAATTGGCAACCATGTGACTGAAACAAAGAAATTTAATTGGGATGTTATTTATTTATTTAATAAAATGTTCTAAAATTCTAAAAATTGTAGAAAATATGTTCCATTACCCAACAATCTGCTAAGTGAATCTCAATAAACTTGTAATAAAATCACGAGTCTGTAGTGCCCTGCATAGTTTTTATATATGTATTATCAAAATCTCCCTTATAATGGAAAATCATCAAACATACCCTCTTCAATTCACATATTCTACTATCTTCTTCTAAGATTTTAATGTCATCACTCAGCACCACTTGCATTTAAATTTCAAACATAGGCATATGCGCATCACATTTATTAATTTTTAAACAATTTGTGATTTGTATAATAAATTCATTAGCGATCTCACATTGTCAAAATACAAGAATAATAAAAAATAACTTGTAAGTGCAGAGATTTAATTAACCAAATTATTTGTTCTAATCATTTAATTTATATTCAGTTAGATAGAAAATGTGTCTTATAACTTGACATTTTGCTAATAGATTCCATTAATGCATCAAGACATGCAATTCAGCATCAAGCAGGCCAACACAAAAAAAAAAACTTTACCTAGATAATTCCTCTCATGTCATCCTCATCTCTTCCTGCATCAATTGCATCTATTGTTGCATATGTGTTTGTTGTTATTGCAATTGTGTTTGTTGTGTAGCAACTGTTTCTCGTAATTGTCAAATCTCTTCCTCTAATGCTTTTTGTTGTGC
The DNA here is from genome assembly GCA_949673435.1 of Macaranga tanarius. Classification (NCBI taxonomy): domain Eukaryota; kingdom Viridiplantae; phylum Streptophyta; class Magnoliopsida; order Malpighiales; family Euphorbiaceae; genus Macaranga; species Macaranga tanarius. The sequence continues at coordinate 4,910 of CATIWO010195358.1, forward strand.
CTAAGAAGATGTAGAAACTGAGCCAACACTACAATAGGAGTAAAAACTAGATGCTTGAGAGCCCAGCCCATAAACTCAGTGAATTTTCAGCCCTCTAACAGCCTCTAAATACAATTCAGCTTCATTTACTTCTTGAGGATCATTAGACTCTTCATTTGGTTGAGACATGTTTTCCTTAAGAGACAAATATCTATCCTACAATAGTGACCAATAAAACAATTCAAAATAAATCAACTAACATAAATAACATAAGTTAAAAAATGAAAGGGATGTGTATTTACTTAAATTTTCTTTGATTTAGCATCTATTAATTTTGATGTACCTTTTTTCGTATGTGTCTTTATAAAGAGCTCAAATGGATGAGGATCTCGTCCTAATACCATTGCCTAAACAAAAAGTAAACCATAAAATCATACCAAATAGGTGTTAATAATAAAATGACATAACGAACCTATTTAAAGATTGCCAACATCATGTTGCACTATCCTAAATTAAGCAATCTTTACAACATCCCATTAAGTACTTGAGTACTTGGTGAGGAACGGCTGCCTTAACAACTCACTCTTATTATGTGGATTAATTTTAACAAACATATTGGTAGATAAAAAGGAAATCAACAAATGCTATCTCAAAAGCTTTTATAAGATAGAAAGAGCAATAACAACATGAATAGCATAATAAAAATTTGATAATTATCGATTCAGCATATTTTTACCATTTTTTTTTATGTTGAGCATGGAATAATGAACCACCGGTGTGACGAGCGACACCAGAGCCAGGGTCACCTGTCTCGCTACATCAATTCTTTGAATACTGCTCATATCGCTTTTTATATGCTGGATCACTCCAAACTGCAGTACACTTTTGCTAAGTTTCTTCAGTAAGGTGCACAGACTTGTCTATGTCGTGCCTTATTTTGTGCATCAAACTTCGATAACGGTCTTTAGCCTTTGCTTCCCATGCATCATACACAGATTTTGTAATCCCTTCATCCCATGTAAAGTGTTTCTAAACACAAGGTAAAGTTTTATTTTAGTGCATTATATATACATACAACTATGCCTAACATTAGATGAAAAATTTTTACTATCTAGTAAAAATAAATTAAAACTATGGGTGATAATCATTTGCAAATTCTTTTTCAAAGTTACAAATATTGCATTAGATGAGTAAGTGGTAGTGTAGGTTATTATATTTTCACTTCTTTGTTTGCAATAAGCTTCAATGGGCAATTAACCTCTACTTTTATAATCTTTACGGCCCAATTAACATACAACTACTATAATGTGGCTGATTAGCTCCAAGTTTGATGAAATTGAAGGGATCAAGATTTAAACTAATCAAAATCACATGGAATTTAAAAAATTTTGATTACATGCAACTCTTGCATCAATACTAGAATCTTGCCCTAGCCCAAGATCACATCAAAAGTAAATATACATAGCTAAAACATTAATGATGGACAATATTTTAAATCAACAACAAAGTCACAAAGTCTACCAACTAAGAGTTTATTAACACTTATAAAAATCCTAAGTTTGTTGCACGCTCGACAAGCTTTAGTTTTTGTGATTCACAAGCTCTAAGCTCCCCAAATGTGAAGCATTTAGCATGAAATACACAAGTTGCACAAGGAAGATCTTTAACGATTATGGAGTACTACCACAAGCCTTTCTTCTTTGACCCAAGATGCTTGTTAGAACTCCTCCAAGCTTGAATGTGTGTGGACTTTGTAGTAACCTCCAATGGATATCAATGGTGGATATAAACTTGTACAACTCTTTACAATAAAGGCTTTTGTCTTGAGAGTTCACAACACTTGTGATATTTTCTATTCTCTACACTTAAAAGAAAAGGAAGAAGATGATATCGACCTTCTTCTCTCTTTTGTAAGAATATTAAAATGTCTCTGAAATGTGTATTAGTGTATTGTCTCTACACCACCCACTAACTTAAATACATCCATTTGATAATAGCTTGAATGTCTCACACTCAAGCTACATGCATGTGTTAGTTTGAGTGTCTCACACTCAAGCTACATGCATATGATAGTTTGAGTGTCTCACACTCTGACTATATGCATGGATAGCTTTATGCCATAAGTGGAATTAGTTTGGTTATAAAGATAACCTTAGCCTTTGACTTCATTAACCCTTAATGAGTTAGGCTGAGGTTATAGGATTGTTTAACACTTAAACAAGGCCCACACAAAACTAAATAAGACAACTCATGGGCCCTTTTAAACTCTTTAAATAAAGCACAACTTTGATCCACTATTAATAATACATATGGTCCATCTTATGGCCCATATCCATACTACAATTTAGAGGCAAATATTAATTTAGACCTTGAACTTAATATCACATATTAAATCAAGTCTAAATTAATATTTATTTAATTACAATTAGTCCCAACCTTTGAATTTAGATTTCGGGATATGCTAGATTTCCGCACATGCGTAAATCCAATTTAATTAATTAATTAAACTCTTTAATTAATAATTATCTTCATTTGTGCAACTCTTATGTGTGTGACTTACTAGGTTCAAGTCTAAATGGTAATGGAAAATAATACTAACACTTAATATTATGGAAACACCATTCTATGCTAAATGTGAAAATTTCAATTAATCATTAGTTCCCATAAGTCATGAGTTCCCCCCTAGCATAGATATCACAACTACCCAATTAGAAATGAATGCTATATGTAGATCCACAAGAACCATAAAACATAATTACCATGCACTAAATTTCCCTTCATTACAAAATCCTGATATCGGCTAGAGTCACAGTTTAGTCAAACTCTAATTGCCTCAATCATATGACCTTATCTTTATTTCAATTCTCGATAAAATACGACTACTACTAGAAACTCTTTCTAGCACCAAAACTCTTTCGGGTAAGTTGAGTTTGACCTGGCCAGGTACTTATTCATCAAGGATAACTTAGGTAGCATAGGATCTTATTCTGGTTCACTCCAGGTAATGGATTCTATTTTGGTCGATCACTCATCCCTACATACAACCAACTATAGCCACCACACGCTATATACCCATACGTGGCTAGCATAGGTATGTAAGCAGTAACAGACTCTAACCAACCATATGTGGATGATCGTGTCCCCTCAGGTCAATGGACTATATGCACCATTATGTCCAAGATTGTAATTGTTAACAAAAGTGAATTTCCATGCAATCACAAATCTTACATCGCAGTTTGATCCACTCATCACATAAGTATCCACATGTCTATTCTGATATCTCATATCAAGTAGCATGAGACTCACTACCTCCCACTATCGATATCACATACCGATCACGGAAAATAGACAGAGGTGATAGTGTAGGAATTAATACTACCCTTATATTAATCCAACGACTATAAACATTTATATTATATGTATCAAATGAGTTTGTCACTCATATTATCAACTCTTGATAATAAACTCTTTCAACATAATACTAAAGGGTAAATATTGAAATAAATTTAACACTTAATTTTAATGAATATTTTATTACCATAGGAATAAAAGTACAATGTCAACATACAAGAAAATTGGTGAAGGATCTTCAGCAATTCCTATGTAAATTTCTTTTAACTCATTGATTGTAGCTTTATTTTCTTATTCAAAATTTGGTAGAGCTTCATGTACACCTTCCTCAACTATTGACTTTTCTTGATCATCCATCATTTATAGCGACATGATATGATAGTATTATGTCAATTTCATATACCTAAGACATAACCATATAAACATGCAATATCAAATATAGAATATCATATATGGTAAATTATGTACATGGTATAATAAAATCATAGCAATATGCACGAAAGGAATAAAAAGCGTACATAAATAATAAAAGGATATGGCTAATCTCTTTCATCAACACCTTTTCTTTATTTGTCTTTATTGTGGGGGTCTTTAACCTTGTATTTGTGCCTTTTAAAAAAGAATGCTTATTTGTTAAATCAAATTAATGATTTAAAATGAAAAACAAAATAAGAAAAATTTTGAATAAAAATGGAGAATTCAAAAGTAGGACCAAATTTAAAAAGGCTAATGTAAAAAGATTATTTTTGGAATGAAGGAAAAATTTAGTAGCTTAAACGTATAGTTAACCTCATCTTATTATTGAAATGATCCATTCAATCCACCAATTTTAGAATTAAAAGTATATTTCATAATCTTAATGGAATGATCATATTTAATAGAAGATTGCTTCTTTATGTTCAAGATGCCAAAATTGCTTCAGAAAATGGTTTTAAAAGAAAAAAGAACAAAAGAATTTGAAACATGGTTTTTTTTTTATAAAAGAATGCATCATTCGATCACGAATTATTCATGTCAATTATATATTAATATAGTCACAATAGCAATGTATAATATGCATATAAATATAATATAGTACATAAAATATAATATATAGCATATATATTTGGCTCAAAATTGAAATAGGGTGTTAGTAGTTAGAAATATAATTAAGCAAGTTAGTAAATTGCATAAAAATGTAAAAGAAATGAATAAAAGAAGTTACATGTTAGCACAAGTATGCAATAATAATAAAAATATTAGTAGATATTAGTAATAAATAAGAAAATTAAAGCAAATGTTAGTAAAAGTTAGTAGGAGTTAGTAAGTGTTAGCTTAAGAGATTGATTAAGATATAGAATATGTAAACGATGCAAATATGCTCAATATGCAATGCATGATACACACAACAATTAATTCTAGGGTGCATGCAAGATGCAAATGATGCATGATGCAATTTAAAATATATGCAAAGTGATGCAAATTCAGGATATATGTAAGTATGTAAGTGATGCAAGCTAGGGTTCATTCAATTGATCATAATTAATCTAAAAACACTTCAAGCACATAATAGTGATATGCATTATACACATGATATGCAATCAAGCAAGTGAATAGGCAATTTATGATGTAAGAATGCAAGCAATAACAATAATCAAAGCATTAACATTAGATTAGTATCCATCAAGCACACACAATATAATTAAGGTTAAAACTTTTAAACTAATGAATTTTAGTTGCTGATTTATTAAAAATCAAAAACCAAACTTTAAATACATCAATAAGCAAGTGAAAAGAAACATTTAAAAGCAAAAATAGATGTTTTAAAGCAAAAATTAAAGCCTTGGCCTAAAGTTTAATCCTCCTAGGCTCTATAAGTCACTATTTGTTAAAACCCTTAATGATCCTTAAGGTTTTAGTAACCCTTGAAACCATCTTTGGAGTCATTCTGAACAAAAAACATCAAAATCATGTAAAAATACTTTGAACAGCCGGTTTGGGGGGATGAACAGCTGACCCAGGCTAAAACTTTGGCTAACCAATTGTGATGAATGGCCGACTAATAAGATGAACAGTCTGTTGGTTGTTCATCACTAGCCTCGATTTTGTACTTCTGATTCAAATTTTGCACTTTATATATATATATTAAAAAGAATGAAAATATAAATGACAATTTTGCCCCTCCAACAGCTATATAACACATTAGAAACACAATTTTATTTTCCATTTCTAATTAGAAACGGAATTGTTCCATTTCTAAATTAATAACAAAAATAATTTGTTTCTAAATTAGAAACGGATTATAAATTTGGAGAGTTGTATGTTTAGAAATGGATTTTGTTTCTATTATAGCAACAACAGTCAATCCATTTCTAATTTAAAAATAGTTTGGAAAGAAATTTATCGTTCCTACTTTACAAACATATTTATGTGCTCTATCATTAATTTTGAAATGGAATTTGTAGTCCGTTTCTAATTTTAATTTTTTTTTTTTTTGCAATATTTGTAATTTTTAGTTAGATAATTGATTATATTAATTTGCACAAAATATTATTCAATAGTTTTAATAATCCACAATTGATTATTGATAAAAATATGCTTTCATAAAAATTACATTAATAATTTCACATAATCTTAATTCATACACTTAATTTAATAGTTAGTATTTTTTCATAAAATAAAAGACATGGTAAAAAAAACTATAGAAGGATATACTATTGAATTTGTCAAAAGATGCAACATACAAGATAAATTCATGAGATCCACTTTTAAAATTAAACATGGAAAAAGTAACAAAATGTGACCAAGTGATCAATTAAGTTATCATCTTAACATTGCAAATAACTAATTGTGTCAAATATAAAACTAATAAAAGACTTGCCTACAATAAGTTTTAACTCTAGTACAGTATAAGGAGTAGCATAGCCTAAAATCCATGTACAGAAGATGTTTTCTTAGTAATATATATACATAGCTAGTATAGAAAGGCTCAAAGGTCTTAACAAAAGAAAATGAAATTGGAAACCTTATCTGCCAATTTGTTGCTTTAGGAGATAGATAGGAACAGCTCCACTAAAAGTTACACCAGCATGACTTAAGGATGTCTCATATGCATCCTCAAATTTCATGATCTGTCCTATTTGAGTGGCAGCCACGTGAGCATAATGACATATTGGTGCAATTGCACAAAAACATGAATTTAAAAACATATATAGAGACTCAAAGGCATAGATGCATTTCAATTGGCAACCATGTGACTAAAACAAAGAAAATTAATTAGGATGTTATTTATTTATTTAATAAAATGTTCTGAAATTCTAAAAATTATGGAAAATATGTTCCATTATCCAACAATCTGCTAAGTGAATCTTAATAAACTTGTAACAAAATCACGAGTCTCTAGTGCCCTTATAATGGAAAATCATCACACGTACCCTCTTCAATTCATATGTTCTACTATCTTCTTCTAAGATTTTACTATCATCACTCAGCACCACTTGCATTTGAATTTCAAACATAGGCATATGCGCATCACAGTTATTAATTTTTTAAAAAATTGCGATTTGTATAATAAATTCATTAGCGATCTCACATTGTTAAAATACAAGAATAATAAAAAATAACTTGTAAGTGCAGAGATTTAATTAACTAAATTCTTTGTTCTAATCATTTAATTTATATTCAATTAGATAGAAAATGTGTCTTATAACTTGACATTTTGCTAATAGATTCCATTAATGCACTCAAGACATGCAATTCAGCACCAAGCAGGCCAACACAAAAAAAAAAAAAACAAAGTTTTAGTGCTAAAATGAGCACCTAATTATGGGAAGTGGCTGATCTCAAGTGTGAGAACTAGAGAATTCCTCTCATATCTTCCTCATCTCTTCCTACATCAATTGCATCTACTGATGCATCTATGTCTGTTGTTGTTGCAATTGTGTTTGTTGTGTAGCAACTGTTTCTCGTAATTGTCAAATCTCTTCCTCTAATGCTTCTTGTTGTGCCTGATAAGATGTAGAAACTGAGCCAACACTACAATAGGAGTAAAACAAGATGCTTGAGAGCCAAGCCGATAAACTCGTTGCTTTTTCAGCCCTCCAACAGCCTCCAAATACAATTCAGCTTCATTTACTTATTGAGGCTCATTAGACTCTTCATTTGGTTGAGACATGTCTTCCTTAAGAGACAAATATCTATCCTACAATAATAACCAATAAAACAATTCAAAATAAATCAACTAACATAAATAACATAAGTTAAAAAAAGCAAGGGATGTGTATTTACTTAAATTTTCTTTGATTTAGCATTTATTAATTTCGATGTACCTTTTTTCGTATGTGTCTTTATAAAGAGCTCAAAGGGATTAGGATCTCGGCCTAATACCATTGCCTAAATAAAAAGTAAAACAAAAAATCATACCAAATAGGTGTTAATAATAAAATGACATAACGAACCTATTTAAAGATTGCCAACATCATGTTGCACTATCCTAAATTAAGCAATCTTTACAACATCCCATTAAGTACCTGAGTACTTGGTGAGGAATGGCTACCTTAACAACTCACTCTTATTATGTGGATTAAATTTAACAAACATATTGGCAGATAAAAAGGAAATCAACAAATGTTGTCTCAAAAGCTTCTATAAGATAGAAAGAGCAATCACAACATGAATAGCATAATAAAAGCTTTGATGATTATCGATTCATCATATTTTTACCATTTTTTTATTATGTTGACCATGGAATAATGGACCACCGGTGTGACGATCGACACCAGAGCTAGGGTCACCTATCTCGCTATGTCAATTCTTCGAATACTGCTCACATCGCTTTTTATATGTTGGATCACTCCAAGCTGCAGTCCAATTTTGCCAAGTTTCTTCAGTAAGGTGCACAGACTTGTCTATGTCGTGCCTTATTTTGTGCATCAAACTTCGATAGCGGTCTCTAGCCTTTGCTTTCCATGCATCATACACATATTTTGTAATCCCTTCATCTCATGTAAAGTGTTTCTAAACACAAGGTAAAGTTTTATTTTAGTGCATTATAAATACATACAACTCTGCCTAACATTAGATGAAAAATTTAACTATCTAGTAAAAATAAATTAAAACTATGGGTGATAATCATTTGCAAATTCTTTTTCAAAGTTACAAATATTGCATTGGATGAGTGAGTGGTAGTGTAGGTTATTATATTTTCACTTTTTTGTTTGCAATTAGCTTAAATGGGCAATTAACTTCTACTTCTATAATCTTTATGGCCGAATTAACATACAACTACTGTATTGTGGCTGATTAGCTCCAAGTTTGATGAAGTTGAAGGGATCAAGATTCAAACTAATCAAAATCATGTGGAATTTAAAAAAATTTGATTACATGCAACTCTTGCATCAACACTAGAATCTGGTCCTAGCCCAAGATCACATCACAAACAAATATACATAGCTTAAATATGCATGATGGACAATATTTTAAATTAACAACCAAGTCACAAAACCTACCAACTAAGAGTTTAGTAACACTTATAAAACTCCTAAGTTTGTTGCATGCTCGACAAGCTTTGGTTGTTGTGATTCACAAGCTCCAAGCTCCCTAAATGTGAAGCCTTTATCTTAAAATACACAAGTTGCACAAGGAAGATCTTTAAGGATGATGGAGTACTACCACAAGCCTTTCTTTTTTGACCCAAGATGCTTCTTAGAACTCCTCCAAGCTTGAATGTGTGTGGGACTTGGTAGTAACCTCCAATTGATAGCAATGGTGGATATGAACTTGTACAACTCTTTACAATAAAGGCTTTTGTCTTGAGAGTTCACAACACTTGTGATATTTTCTATTCTCTACACTTAAAAGAAAAGGAAAAAGATGATATCAACCTTCTTCTCTCTTTTGTAAAAATATTAAAATATCTCTAAAATGTGTATTAGTGTATTGTCTCTACACCACCCACTAACTTAAACACATCCATTTGATAATAGCTTGAATGTCTCCCACTCAAGCTACATGCATGTGTTAGTTTGAGTGTCTCACACTCAAGCTACATGCATATGATAGTTCGAGTGTCTCGCACTCTTACTATATGCATGGATAGCTTTATGCCATAAGTGGGATTAGTTTGGTTACAAGGATAACCATAGCCTTTGACTTCATTAACCCTTAATGATTTGGGCTAAGGTTATGGGCTTATTTAACACTTAACCAAGGCCCACACCAAACTAAATAAGACAACTCATAGGCCCATTTAAACTCTTTAAATAAAGCACAACTTTGATCCACTATTAATAATACATATAGTCCATCTCATTGCCCATATCCATACTACTATTTAGAGAAAAATATTAATTTAGTCTTTGAACTTAATATCATATATTAAATCAAGTCTGAATTAATATTTATTTAATTACAATTAGTCCCAACCTTTGAATTTAGATTTCGGGATATGCTAGATCCCCGCACATGGGTAAATCTAATTTAATTAATTTAATTAATTAATTAAACTCTTTAATTAATAATTAAATTAATAATTATCTTCATTTGTGCAACTCTTATGTATGTGACTTCCTAGGTTCAAGTCTAAATGGCAATGGAAAATAATATTAACACTTAATATTATGGAAACACTTTTCCATGCTAAATGTGAAAATCTCAATTAATCACATTTAGTTCCCATAAGTCATGAGTGCCCCTCTAGCATAGATATCACGACTACCCAATTAGAAATGAATGCTATATGTAGATCCACAAGAACCATAGAACATAATTACCATGCACTAAATGCCCCTTCATTGTAAGATCCTGATATCAGCTAGAGTTACGGTTTAGTCAAACTCTAATTGCCTCAATCATATGACCTTATCTTTAGTTTAATTCTCGATAAAATACGACTACTACTAGAAACTCTTTCTAGCACCGAAACTCTTTCGGGGTAAGTTGAGTTTGACCTGACCAGGTACTTATTCATCAAGGATAACTTAGGTAACATAGGATGTTATCCTGGTCGCTCTAGGTAATGAATTCTATTTTGCTTGATCACTCATCCCTACATACAACTAACTAAAGCCACCACACGCCATATACTCATACATGGCTAGCATAGGTATGTAAGCAGTAACAGACTCTAACCAACCATACATGGATGATAGTGTTGCCTCAGGTCAATGGACTATATGCACTATTATGTCCAAGATTGTAATTGTTGACAAAAGTGAATTTTCATGCAATCACAAATCTTTCATCGCAGTTCGATCCACTCATCACATAAGTATCCACATGTCTATTCTGATATCTCATATCAAGTAGTATGAGACTCACTACCTCCCACTATCGATATCACATACCGATCAATGAAAAATAGACAGAGGTGATAGTCTAGGAATTAATACTACCCTTATATTAATCAAACGACTATGAATATTTATAGTATATGTACCAAATGAGTTTGTCACTCATATTATCAACTCTTGATAATAAACTCTTTCAACATAATATTAAAGGGTAAATATTCAAATAAACTTAACACTTAATTTTAATGAATATTTTATTACCATAGAGATAAAAGTACAATGTCAACATACGAGAATGGCCATAGGGCACATCTACACTAATAGAAGTTTGTAAGAGTATGACAACTAAAATCTAAATTAACTTCCCATTTTGTAAAAACTCATTATATGAGACAGATTATAGATTGCTATGTTGTGAACTAAATGCAACAAAATGGATTAGCTGCACAAATAATCACTAAACAACTACTTGTTTTGAATTTGACAATCATTGAGCAAGAAAAAACTATACCCATAAATTAAACAAAAAAACCTGCAAAACTAAGTGAAGAAATAAACAAAATTCAAGATTAAAGAATAAAGGCAACAAAAAACTAATATTTATATCCAAAACAATTGCTTAATGTAATTAAAGAAGTGAACCTGAAAGAGCACCCTATTTTTCTTGTAGCACTATAAAATCCTTTTCAGTTGGTAGCCACATATATGTTTCAAAATCAAATAATTAATTTTAATTAAAAAATTGTTACATGTTTGCTTTAGTGTCTTCTAATTTTTTTATATATTTTTTAGAAGAAAAAGAAATTAAAAATTTTGGTAATTGCTGCTAACAAGAAAAATATATTGAAAGCACAATAAGAGTAAAATTAATATAAGAAAAAAGTAATCTTTCTAATTCTTAAAAAAGAAAATAAATCCTCCAATCACATAACTTTCTCAACCTTTTTCCAACATTTTCTTGCCAACCAAGTAGAAAATAGAGACTTCAAAATAAAATAAAAAATCAAAACTAAACAACTTTTGAAAAGATTAAAAAAAACAAACCACCACCAAATCAAAATTTTGAGACAAACAACAAGCAATTTTAACAATATAAAACTACCTAACACACACACATACAAACCAAAATTTCCTTCCTCAACTCCCACATTTTCTCACAAACCAAACAAAAACTCAAATCCACAACCAAAAAATAAAAAAAAAGAACATCACAGCATCACCAAAATTCCATCCCAAAAACAAACCAAAACCAAAACAAACAAATCATAAGCAGGTGAAACAGTAAAGCAGTAACTAACTAAATGAACTGAAACACTGTTGCTACCAACCAAAACAAAACTAAATCCAACAAACATCAACAATTCGACCACACTCCAATTCACACTTCAAAAATTAAAAAATAAAAGTTGCTTAAGACCCACAATTCTCAGGCAAGAAGGAGCTATATAAAGGTAATAATGATCACAGGAAGAGGTAGATTTAAAGCACGATAAGAAAAATATAATATGATAAGTGCAAAATTAATAATGAAGGAATAGCAACACAATGAAGCAAGACAAGGAAGCAATAATTCAACACTAAGCTTAAGACTAAAAATTAACACTATTGAATCCGAACATATAAAATTAATCACAGAGCTTCCACTTCTTTCATTACCAATTGACCAACTTCTTTTACTTAAACAAAGATTTTAAATATATTTTTCTATGGAACAAAACATACCCAAAACAAATACAAATCATTTAGTCATTTTATCAAACATCTTAAGAGCAATCGTGAGTCATTTTTCAATACTAATATACACACAATGACAAGGGACAAACCTCTTATTGCAGTAGAAACGATGATTAGTGAAATTGTGTCATTAGCTGGAATTCAAGTTGCGCGAGAAAAATGACATTAGTAAAAGCGGAAACAGAATGGGGATGTGAAGAAGAAAGAAAGAACGATGAGTATTGGATTTGTGATAGCCATTCCAGCGGGAAAAGAAATTTCGATGAGTTTTAGATCTGTGATAGTTCATGAAAAGAAATTCCGACGGAAAAATGTGAACCCAAATGAATGCAAAGAGCGAAGGGAGAAGTGATTTTGAATCTTTGATTAAAAAGAGATGAGAGAGAAGAAGAGAGTGTGAAAAATTTAGAAATTAAAGGAGGGAAACAAAATGAGGGATAGGGATAAAGGGTTAGGGATCAAAAATTTAGTACCTACTTTAATTTTCATTCTTAAGTTTAGAAACATAAAAAATTTCATTTCTAATTTTTGCATATTTAGAAATAGCTTGGTCCACCATTTTAAAATCTGAAACAACCAAATCATTTCTGTTTCCAAATTTACAAGTGGGTTTAAAAAAAATGAAAATAATTAAAAACAGCTAAAAATCTGTTTTAAATTGAAACTGCAGCATTTTGTTTCAAAATTGGTCTCATTGTCATGCAATTAATTTAGAAACGGAAAATTTTTCGTTGCAAAATTTCTGTTATTTTTGCGTTTCTATAAATTACCGCTAATCTTTGGCACAAAATTTAGAAACGATTTATGATCCCTTTTTAATTTTTGTTTCTATTTCATTTTAATATTATTATTTTCTATTCGGTTTCAAATCTGTTTCAAAAACCGTTTCTATAAATATTCCGTTTCTAATTTTTGTTTCTAAATCGACAAATTCTAGTAGTGTCAATCGATTCTCAAATTCTCTACATTAATTTAATTTTCACTCTTTATAATTTTTTTCATTCTTCATCATCAATTTCTCTCAATAATTTTTTTATTTAATCACTCTCTTTAATTTTTTTATTTATTCACTCTGTACAAATTTTTAATTTACTCACTCTATATACTTTTTTACACAAATGGCAAGTGAAAGTGGTTCTCAAAAATCTCAATATTTTGGTGAATCACAACCAAATATTGTTGATTTAGATAATGTGATAGATAATTTACAAGTTAATTATCCAACCCAAGAAAGTCAAGAAAATTTTGTGAATGAAATTGTTACAAATTCTCCACCACATCAAGAGGAAAAAGAAAACTTTTAAATCACAATATGATATTTTCAAAGTCCATTTTAAGAGAATATGTAAAATGGATGAATCTTATGATATAATTGAAAGGAAACATGCTATGCAACACACCAAAGCGGAAGCATGTGCCAAAAAGGGTGAAATTCACAAATTTTACTTGCATAGTTCTTCATCAAATGAAGAATTCCAATCCCCAAGATCCAATTTACAATTAACACAGAGCTAAAACAAACACATAAGCATGTATACACAACCACTTCGAAGCACAAGTTCAAGAACAACTCATTTGTTTCTCCAAGTGCTTGAGTAGAAGATTCAACTCTTGAATCACATGCCCTAGTCACCCAAGTGTATGACCTCTAGCTTGAAACACCAAGCTCCCACCAAGTCACCTTCTTGCCTAGATCAAAATAGAAGCAAGTGTCCTCTCTTATAACCCTCACAAGAACTTGCTCTATATTAACCTTCCTAGCAAGAACAATAATGGGTTGATGTGTTTTCTTGAATTGGTTGAAGATGGCTTAAGTTTTTGTCCCACAAAAACCTCCCTTTTCTTTTTGCTCAACCCTTGAACAAAACCACCATTAGAGCTCTCAAGGTTAGAGGAGATAGCCATCCAAAAGAGATTGATATCAACCATCACTAAAGGACAAAATTAAGTGTAGAGATTGCCACCTCATCATGACATCATCCATAACATAACCATGACATCATCCATGGCATCATGTGGTCCCACCATATGACATCATCGATGATATCATCATGACACTTGTCAATTAGTACACATATATACTTGACAAGTGTCTCTACAAGTGTCCAAAGATGAAGTAAACAACACATCCCATGTATTTGTATACATACATCTTTTATAATTGTATAATACTACAACCAAATCTCTACATCAATTAAATGGACTTGGGCTTACCATTGGGCCAACACTTGATCCAAAACCCTATCCATTAAATTAATGGACTTAGATTAGGTTGTTGGGCTTTCTCAACACTTAGGATTAATCTTTGGC
>CATIWO010195375.1:0-10550 GCA_949673435.1 Macaranga tanarius
CTACCCTAAGTTAATAAAAATCCTAAACAAATTTCCTAGCAACGGTGCCAAAATTTGATGTGGGTTAAATATAATTACCCTAGTCTCTAAGACTAAGTATAGAGTAAGTAGGGTGTCAAACACTCGGGAATTTGGAGCTATTTTGTATTAACCGAATAGGTACTAAGATGGATAGGTAAATTATTAATAAAGAAGATTGTTGGATTATTCTAATTAATTACTAACTATACTAATTAATCTAGTTATTCTAAATATCAAGTTGAAATAGGGTTTATTAGAATTACAAGTAGAAATTTATCAATAATTACAAGATATAAATAAATAGTTACATGAAATGATTATAAACATGGTATAAGGCATAAATACAACTCTCGTTGTCATTTAAACTTAAAGTCCTTAAAAGCAACTCTCGTTGTCAATTAAGGATAATTCATTTAGAGTCTACAAGAATTCTCATATCATTGCAGAGATAAACAAAATCCATAAAATTACCATACAAGGTTTATAATTTTTAACATATAATATAGAAATCCTTGTCTCCAAATGATTTTATTACTTTTAATGAATTCAATTATATTTCCACCAAAATGCACCAACTCTTATTGGGTACATATTTAATTTAAACAGCATATATGGTGGCCAATCATACACAACATATTCAAACTCACAATTAAATTCAAATCATTAACATAACATAAAATAAAAATGTAATTCATTGATTCATTCTTCCTTGCAATTCTAACAAATAATGGCTTAGCCAAGATACATGATAAACAAAATTAAAGAATAATAGGAAGGTAAATAAAATAAAATAAATACTAAGAGAGAAATATAGAACTTTGAATGTAGATAGCCTTCTTGAAGATTCCTTGACTTGCTTTGAATGTTCTTCTCTTAAATATTTGAATTGCACTAATAATACTAACTAAATAAAACTAATACTTTTGACAAATAAAATAATTTTTTTCTGATATCTTATTATGTCTAAAATGCAACCAATACATGTATTTATAGGCTTGCTAAACATCCCAATTCATACACTTTCAGATAGGGGTGTAATTGGAAAAGGTGCGAAGAATGGGTGCCTAAACTACTCGACATATTGTGCCGAGTCGAGGTATGAGTTGGCACGGGCTGGCTCTGTCATGAATTGGCACGGTGGGATGAGTCGGCACAGGCCTCTTTCTTTCAGCTCAGGTCGGCACTAGTGGGCAGGACAAGTCGGCACAGCTGCTTGCTGTCACGAGTCGGCACAGGCGGGACGAGTCGGCACGGTTGCTGAAATTCTTCCTTTGACTTTTTAATCACCAAACTTCATTCCAATGCACTCCAAATCAATTTTAAACTTGATATTAGTCCAAAAGAACCTATAAATCACATAAACAACAAAGAAAACATAAAAGCACAAAACTATAATAATAACATATAATTAAATATAATGAAAATGCAATTTAATTAGAAAGTCAACAAAATGATCCTAAATTACTATGCTATTTTGCATACTATCATATATCTATAATATTAATAATTCTCATTCACATGAAAAATTAAAGGTCTCCAATAAATTTAAAATAAAAAAGGTATAGTATGAAGAAAAGAGTATTACAGGAGAAAAGTACAAGTTTTAAAATAAAGTAAGAAATTTTTGCTAAGTTACTGCTTCAAACACAAATGCTTGTTTTAATAAATTCTGTAGATGGAATTATTTTCATCTGCAGTAATTTATTTTTTAAACAAGTCTCTGTAGTTGGAAGTGTCTTTAACTTCAATAATTAATCTTATAAATAATTTTTTGATACTAAAAGTATCTCCACCTACAAAAAGTATTTCGTACTCTTGCATTGATAAGAGTGGTCATAAAAAGGAAGTAAATAGAAGACTTTTATGAAGGGAGATTCATAGCAACAAAAATCAAATAATTAGAATTTTTAAAATTTTAACCACATGCAACTCTTGCATGAATACTAGAATCTCACCTAGCCCAAGATTACATTACAAGAATATTTATATGACTAAAAACATACATCATGGACAACATTTTTAAAACAATAATCAACACAAAGTATCATAAGCCAAAAGTCCTATAATTTAAGAGTTTAGTAACACTTACAAACTCCTAAAGTATGTAGTATGCTTGACAAACTTTAGGTTATCGTGATCTATAAGCTCCAAGCTCCCCAAATGTGAAGCCTCTAGCTTGAAACACACAAGTTACTCCAATGAGATATCAAGGATGGTGGAGAACTACCCACAAGCCTCTCTTCTTGAAGATGACCCAAGACACTTGCTAGAACTTCTCCAACTTTGAATGTGTAGGACTTTGTAGCAACCTCCAATGGATAGAAATGATGAATATATGTTTGTACAACTCTTGTACAATAATGGATTTTTTGCTTAAGAGCTCACAACACTTGTGATTTTATTATTCTCTACACTTAGATGAAGAAGAAAGAAGAAGATGATATCTCAACTCTTGAGAATTATCTCTATTTTTCTCTCTATAGTGTAGTAATAAAAATGCTCTCCAAATGTGCATTACTTGTTGTCTTTACAAAACCCACTAACTTAAAGAGATGCATATGACAATGGATTAAATGTCTTATACTCAAGCTATATGCATATATGAGCTTGAGTGTCTCATACTCAAGCTACATGTATGTGTGCCTTTGAGTATCTCATACTCTAACCATATGAATGCATAACTTTTTTCTTAGGTGGCCTTGCTTTTTTAAATAAGTGGGATTAGTTTGGTTATAAGTATAACCTTAGCCTTTGACTTCATTAACTCTTAATGAGTTAGGCTAAGGTCTTGGGCTTGTTTAACTCTTAAACAAGGCCCATATGTATATACCAAACTAATTAAGACAACTCATGGGCATATTTAACTCTTAAATAAACCCCAAATATTATCCATTACATTTAATCCTTATGGTCCATCTCATGGCCCATATCCATACTACAATTAAAGGTAAATATCAATTTAGTCCTTGAACTTAATATCACATATTAAATCAAGTCCAAATTAATATTTAATTAATTATAATTAGTCCTAACCTTTGAATTTAGATTTTGGGATGTGTTAGATCCCCACACATGCACAAATCCGATTCAATTAATTCAATTAATTAATTAAACTCTTTAATTAATAATTATCTTTATTAGTGCAACTCTTATGTGTGTGACTTACTAGGTTCAAGTCTAATTGGCAATGGAAAATAATATTAATATATAATATTATGGAAACACCTTTTCATGCTAAATGTGAAATTTTCAATTAATCACATTTAGCTCCCATAAGTCGTGAGTGACCCCTAGCATAAATATCACGAACTACCCAATTAAAAATGAATGTTTTTCATAGATTCATAAGAACTATAAAATATAATTATCGTGCACTAAATATCCCTTGATTACAAGATCCCGATATCGGCTAGAGTCATGGTTTAGTCAAACTCTAATTGCCTCAATCATATGACCTCATCTTCAGTTCAATTCTTGATAAAATATGAAACTACTAGAAACTCTTTTCTAGCTCTAAAACTCTTTTCGGGTAAGTTGAGTTTGACCTAGCCAGGTACTTATTCATCAAAACTAACTTAGATAGCATAGGATCTTATCCTGGTTCACTCTAGGTAATAAATTCCATCTTGGTCGATCACTCATCCCTATATATAACCGACTAGAGCCACCACATGCCATATACCTATACATGGCTAGCACATGTATGTAAGCGGTAATAAACTCTAACCAACCATATGTGGATAACCATGTCACCTCAGGTTAAAGGACCATATGCACCATTATATCCAATATTGTGATTATTGACAAAAGTGAATTTCCATACAATCATAAATCTTACGTCATAGTTCGATCCATCCATCACATGAATATCCACATGTCTATTTTGATATCTCATATCAAGTAGCATGAGACTCATTACCTCCCACTATCGATATCACATACTAATCAAGGAAAATAGACAGAGATAATAGTCTAGGGATTAATACTACCCCTTATATTAATCCAATAACTATGAATATTTATAGTATATATACAAAATGAGTTTGTCACTCATATTATCAACTTTTGATAATAAACTCATTTTAATACTAAAAGGTAAATATTCAAATAAACTTAACACTTAATTTAAATGAATATTATTTTATTGCCAATTGAGATAAAAGTATAATGTCATCATACAAGAATAGCACTAGGGCATATCTATACTAACATTTTATTGATCAAAGTTTGACTTTTGACCTCTTTGGATGAGTGACATATAATGACATGGTCGACATTTTTCTCTTTAAGACTAGGGTCAATGTCCTAGTTAAACTCCACATCAACAGAAGCCCTTAAGCTTATAGACTTTCCTATTCTAAAGGTAAGCTCACTTCTAGTAAGTTATATTCTGGAGATGTGACCACTTTCAGTAAGTCAGTTCCTGAAAGTTTGCTCTACTACACCACTAGTGGCGCCGATGTTCCCTACATCTCCAACCAACTCTCGTAAAATCTCTCCAGTATGTAACTAGTTCTCAATTATACTATAATCTCTTCATAGGTGGTAGTTCCTCACTCTTCAAATAAAGTCATACTCCAACACAATAAGGTAAGTCCTTATCCAAGTTAAATTCTATTTACTATTGATATATCACTAAATTTGACTTTAACATCACAGTAGGTCCGCCGCAAATACTTCCTGGCCCCTTTCTAATATTACTATTTTACAGGTTATTCAATGACATTCCTACATCTTATCTATTCTCCTCAAATATAGGTAAAGCTCTAAGGAATTAATTTATAATGTACAACAAACATAAAATCTACTTATAAATATTTATGTAATCTAGGTACTAGTTTTCAAATTAACTTTTCCTTTACTATTTATAATGTTGATGTCAGATATTAAAAGTATTTATGGCATACTAAAATTGTGACAAAGGTAAAAACCTTTTAGTGGAGAATATTGCATAATGATTTTTCTATGATAAAAAATTTGTTACATAAGAATTTAATTGATTATGAGTAATGTTATATGTATTAGGTACATCTTAAATTTATGAATCATGCATTATCTCAATATGTTCATGCAAAAGCTACTTGGTTTGCTTCATTTTTTAAAAATATATTCTTGTAACTTTTAATGGTTGAAATACTATTATTTGATGCTAAAGTACTATTCAATAACTTATATTCTTAATCATGCATAGATTATACATATAATATGGGCCATTTGCTAAAAAAAAGAATAGAGAGATGTATTAACGACAATGATCTTGATCCAAAAATTTATTATAACTTAAGATAATATGCTAGAGAAAGTTCCATTGGATAATCTTGATAATATTGAGCATGATTGTTGGAGACTTTTGCTTGATAAAGTTATCAAATTTAATATTGATATTTTTCTATCAAATTTAATATTGATATTTTTCTAGAAAAACAAATCTTCTTGTTATAGGTTGGAATTTTTCATGTAATATAGCATTCAAAGCAGCAATAAATAAAGGAGCACATTCTGTTTTAGTGGTGGAAGTGAAAAGCATTAAAAATGTATGTAAACTTAACTAAAGAAAAAAAATAAAAGAATGTATTTTTAAATAAATTTCTAATTTTTTTTTTAAATTTAAAATTTTATTTAATGCAGTTTCATTTGCAAATTCTCCCAATTAGATAATTAAGGTCATAGTCTATAATTTGTTTTCTAAATTTTATAATTTTGCAAATGTTCCTTTTTCCTTTTCTTAATGATAGGGTGACGAATAAAATTGCTAAGTTAAAAGCCTCTTTCTTATTCATCATGAGATCTAATATAAATTTTAACATTAGAAAAAAGATTAATTTCGTGTTGAATTGAACATTATATCAAAATTCAATAGGCAAATTGAGCTTTTTGTCCTTTTTAGGATATTCATCATGAGATTTAATATAAATTTTAATATTAGAAAAAATATTAATTTTGTGTTAAATTGAACATCATATCAAAATTCAATAGGCAAATTAAGCTTTTTATCTTTTTTAGCATATTCATTATAAGATCTAATATAAATTTTAATATTAGAAAAAAAGATTAATTTTATGTTGCATTGAACATCATACCGAAATTCATTGGACAAATTTAGTTTTTTGTCCTTTTTAGGATAAATACAATTTTAATTCTTGTAGCATTTCCCTTTTAGCAAAATTAATTTTATAATTTTTGTGTGACATTTAAATATATGCATTTATATTTTTTACACTTTATGTAACACCCGCCCTCTAGTATATGTATTTCTGACGTATACATTGTATTTTATATATAGTAGAGTAGTGGAGTTAATTTAAGTTGGGTATATATATATATATATATATTGTAGAGAGGGACCCAATTGTAAGGAAAGTTAGGATTACATTATCACAATATTAAGTTGTGGGTTATTAGGTAATAATTCCATTTCATTAAGGAGTTAGTGGGAAATTTTGGTGATATTTGTTAAGAGTTATTTAAAGGTTTAATTGTTATTCTTTATTTATCATATATGTTGTGACAATTATTCATTAAGTATATGGGAAACCTAATGGGGGCAAATGGTGAGTTTTAATTGGTAGGCATATATATGAATATATGTGTATATGGTTGGGTAGAATTGTAGAGAATTGATAAGGAAGAAGAAGAGAGTTTCTTGATAGGTTTTGGAGAGAATTTTGATCTTATTCAAGCTATCAAACAAATTACTTTGAGAAGATTTAGGAGGGCTTTAATTTAATTGGAGCATAATTGATAAGCTTTACTTGTATTGTTTAAAGTTGAGTTTTGTTCAGTTGCAATTCGGGTCTGTTTTTCCCCCATTTTCAGTTCTATTATTATTTCCATAACTTGGACTATAGAACTCTAATTGGAGCATGGTTTAAGGCTTTGGAAACTTCAAAGAGTCCTCTAAAATGTTTATGTTTTGTACTTAAACTGAATCTGCTGTTAGGAGGGTCGAATAAGCCTAGACATTTTATTGCTCATGCTAATACCTTGTTCTACCTGAATGGATTTAAATATCCATAATTAATTCTCTACATGTGCTAATTGTATAATTTTAGTTGAGAATGAAAGTAGACTCATATATGTAGAGTCTATATAAATTTAGTAATTATTAGATATGTCTATAATTTTTAAAAGTATCATGAACTTCATATATCAAATATGACAGTAGTAGTATATAGGTTAGTTTGTGAATTTTCTAGTGTATTGGTTATATGGTGATATCTAGAGTTTTAGAACTCTAAATTGAGTAAGGTTTGCTCTAAAAAGTTCAAGGAGTCCTCTACAACTTTTATGTTTTGAGCTTGAGCTGATTTTGCTATTAAGGTTATTTGGTAGGGCTCGACATTTTCTTACTCTTGCTATCAGCCTTGTTTTGCCCGATTTGTATCAAAAATCCATAATTAATTCTATACTTATCCAAATTAAGTAATTCTTATTAGAATTGATATAAGACTTATAACCCTAGCTTCAGTAGAAATTTAGAATTTATTAGACTTGTGTGTGCATCTTTAGGTCATATTGAACTTTAAGCAATTAGTTACACTTTGTGAGGTTGAGGTGAATTGCAATGTTTGCTTGTTGAAATTGATATATAATTATATGTAGGAATTGGAAGAGATAGAGGAGACTCTATTCAATAGGGGGAGCTTTTCTTTGAGAAGGAGTTGAAGCTTTTGGTAAGTAATTGTTAATATAATACTTACATATATTGATTTCCATATAACTATATTTGTTTAATTATATTGGTTGGTGTATGCTATTTTCTATGGCAAGAATGATTTATTTATGTATATGTTGTTGGTGAAAATATTGAATATGTTCTGGTGAATTATGAATTTTGGCACATATGTTGTGCAAGCCACTTGATGTGGTATAGTTATACGTGTAATGTGTGAGAATGATGAAATAATGAGCAATAAGATGAATGATGAATTATGATGAATATATATTCATATGCATTTTGATTACTGTGAGGAAATGTGAGGATACGTGTGATAGTGGAGACTGAGCTGGGTAGAGAGCCTCCACTGATTATGAAAACTGAGACTGAGCTGGGCAGAGAGTCTCAGATGTAGCCATTCGTATGAGGAATATAAACGTGTGAGATATGAGACTCAGCTGGGCAGAGAGTCTCAGGAATGACCACTTCTATATGAAACAAATATGTGAAAAATATAAATTATGTGAGGAATAAAACAAACATGTGCTTCATATGTGAAACGTGTGATGATGACTCCGGCCGGATGACTAACTTGCATATACATGCATTATTGTATTATGTTTATATATATGTTGAATGTGGTTTAATTTATGAGGTATGATTGTGAAGATTTTGATGGTTTAACTATACAGCCGTGTAGTCCATATTTCTAATTATTTTATAAAATTTCTATTAATTAGTTTTTGGGAAGTATTATATGTTTGATTATATTAATAATTACTTATTGAGTTGCAATCTCATTCCTTTGCAATTATAATTTTTAGGGCATAATTAGATAGAGTTGAGGTGTGCCTTATAGTGAGTTTAGGTGGGTCCGAGGCAAGCTTGGTACAACTATTTCCATCATCATCATCATCATCATGGCATTCGAGCATTTTGTAACTGAGTTTAGGTGTATATTTTAATATTTTATAAAATATGTGATAATTATTTTCAATGTACCTTTTAAGAATTTTATTTACATATATATATATTTATCTTATACAAAATTTTTCACATGCCAAGTGTATGATCAATATTATGAACACGTATATATAGTATTTGAGAGTGCTACATTAAGTGGTATCGGAGCGGGGATTAGATTCCCTTACAACATGAGAATATGTTGCATTCATGGTATATCATGCATAAGTCATAGATGACATATAGTTGATATGCGTTGCATATGTTAGGATAAAAGGACACCAAGCTTAACCCATCGGCCCAAATGAGTCACTAGAGTTAATTGATATATATATATATATATATATATATATATATATATATATATGCATTATGTGAGCTTGTATAATTTTTCATTTATAACTCTTTATAAGTTGAATACAAATGTATTTTGAGATTTGATTAAATGATGAGAATAATGAGTCAAGAGCAAGTGGATAGCATTATTAATGAAAAAGAAAAGATAAGAGAGTAAGGTGCAAAGATTTTCATAGGTATTAGTGATTTCGCTATAGAAGAGGAATGGTTATAGAGTACGGAAAGAATTCTAAATTGAATTAATAAGTATTGATGAAATGAGAATTAGTTATGCAGTGTCATTGTTTGAGCAAGATATGTGATGTGATATGGAATAAATATATGGATTGTGAGAATGTTGAATTGTTATTGAATGTGGAATGAAGTGAGCTATGGCTATTGAAATGTGAATTGTGTGTATGTTTGATTTATGACTATATGTAGGAGTTTTAAGGGGCAAGGAAGGTTTAATTAACTAGAGAAGCTCTTCTTATTTAAAGTTGGAAAGCTCTTGTGGTAAGTAGTTACTGACAAATTATATATTGGTTTCCTTGATGTGCTAAAGTTATAATGATATATATATATTACCTTGGTTAGTTAAATAATTATGTAATTCTTTATATATAATCGATTAAATGAGTTGTGCCCTTTAGAATTATTAATGACATATTATATTGATTTGAAGATTAATGTGAATGCATTGTGATCTTGGCAATGCTCATGTATTACCAATAATAGTATATTGGTGATGCTCAGTTAAATGTAATTATAGTGTGGTGGATAACTGAGCCCCAATTGAGATTGTTTATAGAAGTGTAGTTGTTTTATTACAAGATTGACCCTACTTTAGTAGGGAGATGTCTATATTTTAGGGGAGGTTGTGCTAAATTTTTGGTAGATTCCTCGTAAAATGATCTTTTATCGTTAGATTCTTATGATAAAGCCTTGTGTGCAATGGACAAGTCATTATCTATAGGTTGTAATCTGAAATATTGATGATGGTATGGGTATGATACAAGTGGAATACTAATTAAATACCATGTGAGGTAAATGTATGCATTATGAATGTGATAATGAACTAGTAATTATGGATGGAATATTATTATAATGAATTATTGTGATGAAATGGCATTGAGTTGTATTGTATTATGATGTGTTGTATTTCATAAGAAGGTAAAACAAATGAGGAAATGATAATGTGTGAGAACATGTATTAAGTAAAGACTGAGTGGCGGATAGTCTCACTAAATGCCATATACATATGAAATTGTGAAATATAGGAAAAATATATAACAGAGAATATAGAAGACTTAAAAGTCAAAAAGGTACTAATAAATTTATGAGCAGTACATCAGCTTCAATATGTAATAGTTGTGATAGAATCTATCCGGAAAAATTTTGAGGTCTTAGACTTAATGTCTACTACTAGTATAGTAAACGGAGCATTTCTTTAAAGATTATTCATTGAAGAAAACTGTTGAAAGATCTTAGCTAATTAAACAAATTGGTATAAGAAAGAAAATATTTCAAATCAGTAGTAAACTAAGTGGAAGCTAAAAGAGTAAGGAAAAAG
>CATIWO010195397.1:0-13595 GCA_949673435.1 Macaranga tanarius
AAATTTTAGTGATATGATTATAATTATTTTAAGTTGATAGCTTGTGTTCCCACTTTAAAGTATTGTAACTAAAGTTAATCCACTCACTGAGTATTTTTGTACTCACCCTCTTTTGTTTTTAAAATATTTTCAGATCCAGCAGTGTAGCATCTGTAGTATTTCTTAGGATCTGTTTGGTGCCCATTAGTGTCTAGTAGAGGTTGAGCCAATAAACTCAAACTTTTGGACTTTTGTATTATTATTAAGTTCTTATTTATTAATTAGTAGAGGGACTTGTATTTTGATAAATATGAGATTGTTGTAAAAGATTCTTAGGGTGTATAATGACAGTTTCATTTTAAGTCCATCTCGACGTTTGAGTTTTGATATTATGTTTATAGCATTAGTATGTGAGTTCAGTATAGCAGGTCACGCCCGGCTTGATAGGTAGAGGAGCGGGTGTGATAATTTCAGTAGTACAGCATATCCACAGACAGATGGACAGACAGAGGTGGTGAATAGGATATTGGGTAATCTGATTCGGAGTATTTGCATAGATCGACCTAAGCAATGGGACTTTGCTATAGTACAAGTAGAGTTTGCATACAACAACGCTGTTCATAGTGCTACAAGTAGATCTCCGTTCTCTGTTGTGTATATGAAATGTCCTAACCATGCTTTGGACTTAGTGAAGCTTCTAAAGGTGCCTGGTCTTAGTGTGGTGGCTAGTGATTTAGCTAAGCAGGTTTAAGAGGTGCAAATGGATGTCAGAAACAAGCTTGAGCAAGCTAATTCTAAGTACAAGATTGAGGCGGATAAACATAGGCGTTTCAAGGTCTTTGATGTAGGAGATGAGGTTATGGTGTTCATTAGCAAAGCAAGGATGCAAGGTGGACATAACAAGTTGCAACAACGCAAATATGAACCTTATAAGGTAGTTCGAAAGATCAATGACAATGCTTATGTTATTGATTTGTCGGTATGGATGGGGATTTTGAAGACATTCAATGTTGTAGACATCACCTTATTTCAGCTAGATATAAGCCTTGGGTATCCAGAAAATCACTCGAGGTCGAGTTCTTTGCGAGTGGAGGTGAATGATGAGGACACGATACACGCCCGTGTAGCATTTGACACACCCGTATCTTAGATGCTGAAGAATGGACAGAGAGGTACACGGCATAAGGTACAGCCGTGTAAGGAACCATGTTTTGCACGTCTGTATTTTTTATATTGCAAACATACTCGTATCTTTTGGAACACGCCCGTATTTCGTGTGCTGGCAGGGGATACGAATTTTAATAAGTTATTTTGTTTGTTTGGGGTTCTATTTAATTATTCCTGTTTTAGACTTTTATTGCCTAGACTATAAATAGTTAATGTTAGGGTTTGTGGATTTTAACTTTTTAATTATTATTATCAAATCAAGCTATTTTGCTTGTTTATTCTTTGGATTGAAATTGTAGTTCCTCTTTAATAATCAACGTGTTTGATTATTGCGCTACACGCTGATTCACATAATTTCTTCAATCTTGGTATTATGGAATTTATGAGGGATAAATTTTGTTTGTTCAAATTATTTCTAAAGAATTACTTCAGCAATTATTAAGATGGATGTTGGAATTTTTTTTAAATTTTTTTTTGCCTTTATGAAGGCTAAATTTGCTGACATATGGCATAGTTTTTGGATTGTCTTGGTAACCCTATGTATCTGACTAAATATTGATCACTTTAGTTATGAATTGGCTGTGAACAAACAACAAGTGATTGTGAAACATCATTTAAAATAGAGAAGTTTTACGACTTAAATAAGTATCAATTGACAACATAATAAGAAACAATTCTTTCCTATTAAATCAAATAAAAATTAAATCCACAAATCAACAATGATAAGTTTCAAACTTTACACTTTATAATGCCCTCAAAGAGAAGTGAATATTAGACCACCTCCCCACTAGTAATATTTTTGAAGAAGAATAACCATTAGACCACTTTCTTACTGATGGTGTTTAATATCTTCTAGTTAGGAGATATGAGATTTTATGTCTAACACCATCTTTTAATTTGGTGTTGGAGTTGGGGAGGATGGAAGAACAAAAACACAGAATAGCTTCAACACATCAAACAGAACAAAAACAAAAATCAGAACTGGAATGTCTCCAAAAGTATTCTTGTTACTAGCCATTTATCAATACTTTTTTGTTTGAATTATCTATCAATTAGAGAATGTTCAAGAATCAGAGTCAGGAGACTGACAAGCAAAAAAGTTAAGAATAGAATCATCATCTTGAAATATATATATATAAAACAAGGTCACTGATATATATATATATATATATATATATATATATATATATGTATGTATGTATATATATGTATGTATGTATGTCTGTACCTTTGACAGGGAGTTCACCAGCTTCAATCATATCAGGAATACGAAAAAAAGCCCAGAAACAGGAAGCACTAATGGCACGAAAATGAAAAATTGGAATTCCAAGCTCAGTAGCAGTATCAAAAATAAATTCAAGGAATCCGTCTCCAATAATACAATCAACTGGTGGCGTACTAGCAATCAGCATTTGTTTGAAAATTGGCTTGCTCTTCAGTCTCATTGACTCAGGAAAATCCATCACCTCAGTTGAATGATCTATTGGCAGACTGTCAGGTATTATCCTGAATTGAAATCCTGAATACTTCAGAAAACGAGCTTCAATATCTGTAAAACGGGCTAGACATTTATGGCTATGGTCAGTGTTTACGAAGGTAACCTGAGCACCGGCAATACTTAAAACCTCAGCTAGCTTGAGCATGGCGTTCACAGTGCCTTGTATTGGAAGTGGAAAGATTAATACATGAGGAGGAGGGTTTGAGATTTGTTCCATTTTTGCCGCTTGGAAGATAGTTTTCAACTTGCATTTTGATTTTAGTAGTATAAGACGCTCAGCGATAGTAAAGGATAAGGATTTATCTCTGACATCATGCTAGAATTGGCTTGTTCTTTTCACGCTTTGTCTTGAAAGACAACATTGTTTTCGTAATCAGAAAAAAATTTTATTCATGGTGGGTATATCATATCTACCCAAAATGATAAAGACAACTTTTCTCAAATTTTCTATTTAATTCTATTATTTAAATCGTATCAATTTATCATATGAAATTTTTTGATTTGTTTCAATTTTATCCAAAGTTCTACTAACAATCTAATTGTAATTCTAAAAATTATGATAAGATCCTTTTAAATTTCAATTAACCGTTCAAACATTTTTTTTTTCATTTTCACAAAAAAAAATACACTAAATCATAGAAAACACAATTGATGAGTTTGTTTAAAAATTAAAATAATTTTTAAAATTACTTAATGAGTGTATTAAATATAAATAAAATTATTTACAATATTAAATTTAATGTGTTTATTTTTAAATTTTAAATTCTTAAATTTGTAAAATTATTTATAATTAAATAAAATTTTAATAAAATAACTTAAATTTATAAATGATTTTAATGTCATTATATCTATATTTGTTTTAAAAATAAAAAGTTCTAAATTTTGTCATCTTTATTTTCTAAAATACTTTTATTCCTTTATTGTATTACTACCTTATAGTGTAATATTTAGTTAGATTGATATTTTTCTCAAATAAAATATTAATTTCTATTCTATTTTTTGTTTCAAATAGAATATTATATGATACAATAAAAATTTATTTCAAATGAATGTTATAAAATATCACTTTAAATCATACATATAAAATTAACTGCAAATAAATTTTATTCTAATCTTTTCGAAGTGTAATAAATTTATTGGTGAAATTGAAATAAATCTTATTGCACTTCCAAAAGAATTTGAAATAGAATTCATTTGCAAATAAATTTTAAATATAATTTATTTGCAAATAAATTTTATAAAATTCATTTTAAATAAATTTTTTATTTTATCATATAATATATTATTTGATATAAAATTAGAATTAAATTTAATATTTTATTTGATAAAAACATCAATTTAACCAAATATTACACCATGAAGTAGTAATACAATAAAGGAATAAAAAATTTTAGAAAATAAAAATGATAAAAATTAGAACTTTTTATTCTCATGAAAAATATAGATATAATAATATAATGACATTAAAATAATTTCTATATTTAATAAATTTTATTAGAATTTCATTTTTAATTATAACTAATTTTACAAATTTAAAATTTAGAATTTAAAAATAAACAATTTAATTTAATTTTATAAATAAATTATACAATTTTTTTAAAATTTTATTTATATTTAAATTAAGTAATTTTAAAAATTATTTTAATTTTTAAATAAACTTAGTTTTTTTTTGGTGAAAAAATGAAAAAAAAAAAGCCTAAGTGGGTAATTAAATTTTAAAAAGATCTTATATTAATTTTTACATTTACATTTAGATCGTTAGTGAAAAATTGGATAGAATTGAAACAAATTGAAAAATTCATATGATAAATTGATACGATTTAAAAGATAGGATTAAATAGAAAATTTGAGTATAGTTGAGGATAAATGAGACTATTATCCCAAATGATAAATATAAAAGAAAACTCTTATTTACTTCACGTGTATTCTATCCAACAGTAAAATTTGTAATACATATATGTCTATTATATTTTTATTGATTAAATGTAAAACACTTAGATTTTATGTCACTCAAACATGATGAACCAGAAAATCCACTTTGGGACAGCGTGGGTGTGTTGCCCTCAACACATGCCCGTGCCACTTCGGGACAGCATGGGTGTGTTGCCCTCAACACACGCCTATGCCACTTCGAGACAGCACAGGTGTGTTGCTCTCAACACACGCCCGTGCCACTTCCATGCATAACCAACAGCAAGTTTTGGTTCAAAACTTAAAACTAATGGCTCTTTCCTTAGTCACCAGCAATGTCAACGACTAATTCCTTTTGTCTTGCAATAGCTCTTTATTTTCCTTATTGAATGGTTACCATTTGTAACCAGCTGATAGCTTTCTTTATTTAGTTCATTGACTTCTTATTTCAACTCTTGTGTGTATGTGTATTTATAGGAGAGGATCTTCTCCATTTCGTTTCAAGGAATGAGATTTTATTTTTACTAAAATCCTCTTTATAGTATCAGAGCTGATACACACAAGAGCAAGTTAGTAATTTATTTTTTCTTATGGCCACTTCTTCTGTTACTGCTGAACCATTACTCACAATACAAAATTTTCATCAGTGCTCCAGTTTAGTGACCTTAAAACTTAGCCAAACAAACTTTCTGTTATGGAAATCGCAAGTGATACCTCTCATTCGAAGTTTTGGTCTTCAAAATCATCTTGAAGATGACAATGAACCTCTAAAAATAATCAAATCCAACGAAAGGAAGCAATCAATCCAACGTACAGTACTTGGCTCAATAATAATGACCTTCTAACTACATGGTTATTAGGAACCATTGCTGAGGATGTTCTGCTCGACTTGGATGATACAATAACAGCCTTTCATGTACGGAAATCGGTTGAGGACAAACTGTTGCCAAGCTCCAAAGAAAAGGAGATCCTTCTTACTGATACTCTCATGTCTCTTACAAAAGGGAACATGACACTTGATGAATACCTTCAAAAATTCAAAGGGCTCTATGACAACCTTGCTGCCATTCGAAAACCTCTTGATGAAACCAACAAGGTTTTCCAACTTGCTAGAGGTCTTGGACTCAAATATAGAGACTTTCGAATGGTGATGTTGTCAAAGCCTCCTTTTCCCTCCTATAATGAATTTGTTCTTTCTCTAAAGGCTCATGAATAAGCTTTACTGCTGGAAGCTGAAATCAACGGCAACCAGACCAATCATAATCAAGCCTTCTATAATCATGGTGGTAGAGGCCGTGGTCGTGGAGGACGATTCAACTCCAGAGGCCGTGGCTTTGGTCCTGCTGCCAGTCAAAACCAGCAAAGTTACAGAGGTAAAAATGAAGATAATCTATCAAACAAATCCCTTCAAAAGGGGGATGACTCTATAGTATGTCAAATCTGTAATAAAAGAAATCATACGGCTGTCAAATGTTGGAGTAGATTTGACCACTCCATTCAACCTGAAGAAGAGCTACCCTAAGCCTTAGCAGCCCTTAGTATAAATGAAGAACTTGATCCTACTCTCTATGCTGATTCAGGTGCAACAACATATGTCATGAATCATACTGGTACAATATCTGATATCACTCCCTATCATGGTAAAGATTCATTATATGTTGGTGATGGTAATAATCTTAATATCACTCATATTGGTAAAAGACACATAAATACTAAAGAAGGCAATCTGAAGTTAAACAATATTTTAATTGTTCCAAAAATTAAGAAAAATCTTTTATTTAATAGTCAATTAACTTAAGATAATGCTTGTTGTAACACCAGACCTCACTAATACCCTTGTTACAAGTCGCACACTTAACCTTCCTAACTTGAGTATTGATGTGGCCAAGTATTACTTATATTTTGAATATCCACTAGAAAACTCTTAAATCATAATACAACCCAAAATATTGTCATCACTATTATATACAAATCTCGCAATACAACTCATTAATTTACAACTGTTTTTAAATAATATCGTACATTTTACAGAATATCCTAACTATACAATTTTATTCTTCAAACTCTTCACTGCTCATGTTTCCCTTGAAATATCTAGCTATCACCCAGACAGCCACTCAACTCTGAAAAATTTAATAAAAATAAGTGGTGAGTATTTTTACAAGAAAATACTCAGTGAGCGAACAAAAATAACACTCTAGCTTAACCAATAAAAATTAAATGAGATCATAATCAATTAATAAGAATTATGTAAAATAATTCTTTTAAATTATTTCAATCAAATCTTCCTTTCTAAAATTAATATATGTATTTGGCACCAGGCAACAGATAAATATATACCTTGGATATAATTTTATATTTACGAAAGAGAATATATACACAGCTCCTAGCAACGGCCATACACACTTATCAACATAGCTACTTTACTTTATAGGGTAGAATGTGTACCTGGCCCCAGGCAATGATTATACGATTTCCCCAACCCTATATTTACAAATGTGCACCCGGCCCCTGGCAATGGCTATACACATTTATAGTAACATATGTAACCAGCCCCAGGTGTCAGCTATACATATTTACCATTTCACATTTATATGGTAACATGTGTATCCGGCCCCAGGCAACGACTATACACACTTACCAGTCATACCATATTCGAGACATGGATTTACACTTATACGGTAGTATGTGTATTCGGCCATAGGCTTCGACTATACACAACTACCCAATTAAAATAAATAAATAATGTAGCAAAATAAAAAAAAAAATATAATGAAATAAATAAATAAATAATAAATAAATAAATAAACAAATAAAATTAAAATAAATATTCACTCACAATTGTATTCCCCTTTTTTTTGGCTTCCCTCGTCTGCCTGCTTTTGCTATTTTTTTTTTCTCGACTAAGTTTTCAAAACTTGTACCAAACTTATCAATTCTTATATACTAATGCAAATTGTGCATTAGTCATTCTCCTTCTCTGCCCTGGGCCAACACGTTGCCCAACCTTTTTTTTTTTTAATCAAATGGCTGTTTAAGCTTTATAGCCATTTAACCCCTCAACTTTATTTATTACAATTTAGTACTTCCTCCAAACTTATTTTCTATACAATTTAGTCATACGCAAATATAATATTAAATATTCGGATACGGACCCGATACTTGTAATATTATCTTTACAGCTAATGAGTTTTTTGTTGAGAATTTACAGGGAAGATTGATAGCTAAAGGAGTCAAAAAAAGGTGGTCTTTATGCATTAGAAGAATTACGAAATCTTGCCCTCTTTGCTGTTTCTAATACTTCTTTTTCAAGTATTTGGCACCATTGGTTGGGACATGCCAATTCCAAAGTTTTAAATTTTCTGAAAAATAAAGAATTTATTAGCATTTCAAATTGGAAAAAATAAGGAACCATTTGTCCTTTTTGTCAAATGGGAAAGAGTTGCAAACTTCCTTTTAATTTATCTATGAATATTTCGCAACCTCTTGAAAAATTATATTATGATTTATGGGGTCCTGCCCCCATCTCTTCTTGCCAAAATTTCAAGTATTATGCTATCATAATAGATGATTTCTCTCGCTACTCTTGGCTTATTCCTTTAAAAAGGCAATCTGATTTCTTTGAATAATTTGTGAAATTACAAAAACTCATTGAAAATTGTTTTGATAAGAAAATAAAGATTCTTCAAAATGATGAGGGTGGTGAGTTCACTTCAAAGGATTTTGAAGCACATCTACAACAATGTGGGATTCAACATCAATTCTCTTGTCCTAACACCCCCGAGCAAAATGGTGTAGCCAAAAGGAAATACCGCCACATTGTTGAGATGGGGTTAACTTTACTATTTCAATCAAATCTTCCCTTAAAATATTGGGTTGATTCTTTTCTTACCTCTATTTTCATTATAAATAGATTACCCACTACTAAACTCAAATTAGAGTCACCTTTCTTGAAATTTTTTGGCACTAACCCCAACTATGATATTTTAAGAAGCTTTGGATGCAGGTGTTATCCTTATCTTTGAAATTATGGTAAGGACACATTCTCTAAGAAAACATATCCATGTGTCTTTATCGGATACAACTCAATGCACAAGGGATATCGTTATCTTAACACTCAATCCAATCGAGTTTATATCTCTAGGCCTGTAGTGTTTGATGAAGGACAATTTCCTTTTGATAAGAACATCAAAGACATAAACAATATTACTTCTCCCAAATTGGTGTCCTACACTGATCAAAAAATATGGTTTCAGAAAAGGGAACAATAAATGAACTCTTCACAAGAACCAAGAGACCAGTCTTCTACAAGAGCAAGGAATTATAATAATGATCAAGAGACAAACTCTAACAATATTCCAACACTGGTAATAGGAATTAATTCTCGCACAATAAGGCTGAACGACATTGCGAACAATCAAGGAGAAGTGCAAATTCTTCACGACACTGATGCAAGTCACACCGACGCTAACACTCCAACAAACCTGAATCAACATATTCAAACTGAAGAAAGCTCACAAATTGAAGAAAGTTTGAATAATTCTGATGATAATTTACCAATGAGAAGTAATTCTTGCACAATTGCAGGGCTCAACGACATCGTGAATAATCAAGAAGAAGTGGAGATTCTTAATGACACAGACCCATCCATCACCATAGAGCCGTTATCTTCACCACATACCATTGAACCAACGGACATAAATCAGCGATTTGATAAACCTTTTCCTCAAATTGAACTTGGTTTCAGAACTGAACAAGAGAATTCTATACAAAACTCATCTCCATCATCTCTTTCAAATAATTTTTGAGATATTTCAAACAACTTAAGTATTGACCTTCAGTTTCCGTTTGTAGGTACAGTAAATGAACGACATCATAAAATGATTACAAGGCATCAATTAGCATAAAGACCAGAACTTGATCCTGAGCTAGCTATTGAAACTTAAAGAATACGAGACAGGAAACATATTAACTCAGAAGCTATCATATGTACAACTGATCCAACAGAACCTATTACATGGAAGAAAGCTGTCTCTATTCCACATTGGTACCAGGCAATGAAGGAAGAACATTCTGCACTCTACACAAATAAGACTTGGTCTCTCGTTCATCGACCTACTCATACCAATGTCATCGGGTTCAAATAGATTTTCAAGACTAAATTTAAAACTGATGGTACCTTGGATTGCTATAAAGCCTAGTTAGTGGCTCAAGGCTATAGTCAAATAGTCAAATAGCTGGCATTGACTATAATGAGACATTTAGTCCCGTAGTAAGAGTCACTACAATTATACTCATTCTTGCCATTACCGTAACATCTAAATGGCCATTGAGACAACTTGACATGAAAAACGCATTCCTCCATGGTGAATTAAGTGAAACGGTTTTCATGGAACAACCTCCAGGATTCAAGGACCTTCAATTTCCTCACTTTGTGTGCAAACTCCACAAATCTATTTATGGGTTAAAACAAGCACCAAGGGCTTGGTTTGATAAATTATCAATATTTCTTCTTTACTTTGGTTTTAATTGTAGTAGTGCGGATTCTAATTTGTTTGTTTTGCACAAGAATTCAATTATTATCATTATACTAATCTATGTTGATGATATTGTGGTAACAGGAAATGATGAGTTTGTTATACAACAACTTATTGATACTCTTGGGCGAGAATTTGCTATCAGGGATTTAAGCCGTCTGCATTTTTTCTTGGGATTGGAAGTTCAATACACAAATACAGGCATCATTCTGTCTCAAAGCAAATATGCCAAAGACTTAATTATCAAGGCTGGTTTGAAAGCAAGCTCTCACTTTAACACTCCTATGGCTATAAAAGTGCAATAAACATACAAAGACCATGCAATATTTGAAGCTAAAACATACCGTAGTTTAGCTGGAGCTCTGCTTTATTTAACTCACACGCGGCCATACATTATTCATACTTTGCATAAGATATGTTAAAAGGTCCAAAATCCAACAGTAGGTGATTTCAAGGCCATTAAGAGAATTCTTCGATATGTTAAAGGTACACTAAATTTCAGTCTTCAGTTCATGCAACAAAGCCCCCTTAATCTTTATGGTTTTTGTGATGCGGACTGGGGTGGATGTCCTATCACAAGGAGAAGCATCTCGGGCTACTGTATTTATCTTGGCTCCAATTATTTTTCATGGTCCTCAAAAAGGCAACCAACGGTCTTTAGATCCAGTTCAGAAGCAGAATACAGGGCTATGGCCGTGACTGCAATAGAACTTACATGGATCACATTCATTCTATAGGATATTGGAGTTAGATTAAGTAAACCTCCTCAATTATTCTCTGATAATTTAAGCGCATTATATATGATAGTTAATCCGGTTTTTCATCCTCGATCCAAACATATTGCCATTGACTATCATTTTGTAAGAGAGAAAGTTGCTCTTGGAAGCTTAGTTACCAGATTTGTTCGGTTTGCTCAATAAATAGCTAATGTGTTTACTGAACCGTTAGCAAAAGCTACATTTCAGGGTTTACGTGACAAGCTTGGAGTTCATGCTCTCCTTCCCTCCAACTTGAAAAAGGGTGATGAACCAGAAAATCTACTTCGGGACAGCACGGGTGTGTTGCTATCAACACACGCCCGTGCCACTTCGGGACAGCACGGGTATGTTGCCCTCAACACATGTCCGTGCCACTTTAATGCATAACCAACAACACGTTTTGGTTCAAAACTTAAAACCAACTGCTCTTTCCTTAGTCACCAATAATGTCAACGGCTAATTCCTTTTGTCTTGCAACAACTCTTTATTTTCCTTATTGAATGGTTACCGTTTGTAACTAGCTGATAGCTTTCCTTAATTAGTTCATTGACTTCCTATTTCAACTCTTGTATATGTGTATTTATAGGAGAGGATCTTCTCCATTTCGTTTCAAGGAATGAGATTTTATTTTTACTAAAATCCTCTTTAAAACATTGGCCTGCATTATGGAGACATGTATCCCTTTATTTTCAATACAGGAACCAATCACTATTTTACATTACTCATATTTCCATTGTCTATATTTTTATAAATATTATTTCGTCATCTGTTTCTAGATTTTTTTTCGTTTTTGCATTTCCTTTTTCATATAATTTCAGTAGTCGTAAAAAGCTCTTGAGCGCT
Source organism: Macaranga tanarius (assembly GCA_949673435.1). Lineage (NCBI taxonomy): Eukaryota > Viridiplantae > Streptophyta > Magnoliopsida > Malpighiales > Euphorbiaceae > Macaranga > Macaranga tanarius. The sequence continues at coordinate 11,694 of CATIWO010195397.1, forward strand.
GCCAAATATTTGGTCTTTATTTATAGTTAATGATAGATTGTGAAAATATCAGCAATTGGATTTGCAACATTTATTTGATCTAACAGCCCAAAAGCATAAGGGAAAAAGCCCCAGAATTAAGCTAAGAACTGATATTAATACTCAAGAAAGCTGAAAGCTTGCAATAGAGTATTACAAATTGGGAGTTGATTAAAAAAGAAAAAACAAAACATTCTTTAACCAAGTGAAGAGAAGTTGAGGAACAAATTTCATGATATTTTAGAAGACAAAAAACAAAGTTCAAACTTGAACGAATCACGATGTTAACTTTTTTTGGGAGAGAGCAAATATAATAGAAAGATGCTAATTAAAGACTCTCTCCTTACTCTTTTAATCACTTGTGTTACTACATCTTACAAATGTCTTTCGTACACTTGCATGACATTAAGAATACAAGCTACTTATACATCAAATGCCATACTTGGCAATTAGTACAAACAACTAAAACACCTCAAAAGCTGAAAAAGAAAACATGCCAAGCAACTTGTAGTGACTTACAAAAGGGGCTATTTAAACATGCTTAAACAAATAAACTAGACATTATTTCTTAGGCTTAAATAAGCAACCTCATACAAAATAGATACAAACATTTAAAGATAACTTGGAATCTTGGAAGATTGGTTCAATACATTGACTTTTAACCTTGAATTTATTTATTACAAATTATTTTTATGATTGTGACATCTTAAGTGCTACTCATACTAATCAGGCGAAAACAAAAGCAAACCAAGCCTTGAACAAAAGAATAAGCAACTGCAATGAAAAGCCAATAGCAACAATCTACACAGCAGTAAAGCCAAAGTTTCACTTAGCTGCCAATTATATGTCATGTGCTTGCATGCTCATTAGATTTAAATCTTCAAGCAAACGATGCAGATTACAGGAAGAGGACCCTCCTTTACTCATACTCTTCCTTGCCAACTCTGCCATTTTAGCCGATGATTTCATGAACTCCTTCCTCCTATTCACCATCAGATCATTCACCATTTTTTCAATAATTCCTCTATCACAAACATCCTTCATATCCAATCCTAAGTTCCAAATGTGGCTTACAAATCTACTATTCAGCTGTTAGTCGGCAAAATATGGCCAGCAAATCATAGGTACACCAACTACAATGCTTTCCAAAGTTGAGTTCCATCCACTATCTGTCAAAAATCCACCAATTGCTTTATGTCCCAAAACTTCTTCCTGTGGTGTCCATTTGACTATGTATCCATTTCCTTTAGAATCCTCTTGAAGCTCTTGAGGAACTCTTTCAACATCACCATCCTTAGTAACTGTTAAGAAATCCACGGGCCCGGAGAGTGTTGGCCCACTAACACACATGTGGACTTATAAATGAGGTTGAGCCCATGTAACACAAAACCAATTGGATTGTGTTAAAACTCAATCTACACCAATTATAAGCCACTCTAACTTTTTATACTTTTTCAATGTGGTATATATTCTCCAACACTCCCCCTCAAGTGTAACTGGGCCTGGACCAATTACACTTGCCAAACATAAACGGCGGGCCGACCCAAGGACTCACAAGGTCATAAACGGGCCGCACCCAACCAAATATAAACGGGCCGACCCAACGACTCACAAGGTCATAAACGGGCCGCACCCAAACTCAGGCCTTAAACACGAGCCCGGGATCATTGCTTTGATACCATAATAGAAAATGAGAGCTTTTTATTCATTAAAACTTCTGTTACATAATACAAAATCTCATATTACATATATCAAGGATCTAGCTCATATTGCTCACACCTCCAGCATGTTTCCTATATCTCCGGTGATGCTGAGCTGTTACCAGTTACTTTAGGCGGGAAAATAACAACTCTATTGTTCTGGAGAAAGATTACATGTATACAG
>CATIWO010195462.1:0-11180 GCA_949673435.1 Macaranga tanarius
ATTTGCTAAATTGTTATGGATATTGCAGAAGAAATTTTGATGTTTTAAGTTTGATTTATCACACTCCTTTGAGTGTTTTTGAGCAGAAACATATGGAAATACCTCTTGGCTAAGTCTATTTTCCTTTGTAAAATTGAAGTACAAACTCTCATGTCTCTAACTTTAATTTTTAAGTATTATTTTTGGACATCATTTAAGTGGTCTGATTTGTGTGATAAAGTTGTAGGATTGAAGCACCAATTTTTTCCTTTGATATTTGTTTGTGAGATTTTGAGCCTAAATGAACATACATTATATATGTTCTTATTTTTCTTGTAAGTGTGTCCAATATAGATTGTGAATTCTAGAACTTGCTATGAGATTCATGTTGAGACCACATTCTTAATTGATTTCATTAAAATGATAAGGGCATTTAGGATGATAACCGTTTGTTTTTAAGCCTTTTTCTTGCTAGCCTACCTTTCTATTCATTTAGTGAGCCCCTTTGAGCCTATAGCCATTTTATTGGAAATAACCATTAAATTTATTTTTTTACCTGAGCCTATTTTTTTGTTTGAAATCTTATTTCTAACCCTTTGTTTGTTGAACTAAGTAAATGATCTCATGAGGGTACCTCTACTTTTGATTAATCTGACAGTTCGCTTATGAAAATCCTTCTAGAGACCCCTGTGGAGAAGGTGGCTGCCTTGCTGATCAATAGGTATTTGGGAGTGGGATTTTTCCTGCAGGACAATGCTGTTCGCTGCCTGCTCAGCAATACTTATATGGGTTCTAAGGAGCATACTCGCTTATATGATCAAGACATAGCCTCTCTGAGATCTCACGCCATTAACACTGCTTAACTAGTAGGTCCTGTATAGTGTTTATTATGCTATTATTTGTCGTGTTTATTTTTATTTTTTTTATATTTCTCACTTTGGTTTTAGCTCTGTGGTATTCTTTACGAACATGACTTGAAAGTTCGCTCCTTTGAGGCAGAGGTGGATAAAATTTTGGCAGAGCATTCTTAGTTGAAGGCTGATGTGTTTGATTTTTAAGCTGAGTGCTCTCGAATGACCTCTCAGCTTCAGACCCTGAAAGATTTAAATACCTAAGTGGAGAAAGAAAAATCTGAGCAAACTACGGAGATTAACAAGTTAAAAAAGGAGCTGCTCGAGAAAGACTAAAAAAAGCAAACAACAATCACTCAAGCCATAGCGGACTTCAAATGGTCTGATGAGTTCAAAGTGGAGATATCCAGAGCCATTATAGATTTCTAGCAATCCGAGGACTTTTAGATGATTGTGACCTCTATTGCCGCTGAGTTCTATAGGGAGGGTTATGTAGATCGCTTGAAAAAGGCTTATAAGCACTTCCCAAGCCAAGACTTCTCACCTTTTGATGAAGTTGGAGGTGGCCATGAGGCGGATCAAGAAGAGCGCACTCAAGAGGGTGAGGGTCCTATAGTTATTTCCCCTTTTGCCATTGAGGCTCCCGAAGGTTGTGAACATACCCCTATATTTTCAAAAGAAGGGAAAGAGTAATCTGGCCTTCAAAAAGTGTTGTAGGGGATTGAGTCAGAGGGGACACTTTTAACTGATCCTTCCAGCAGTAGTCCTTGCAAAGAGTGACTGAGTCACAGTGACCTCTCTATGAGTTACCGGTTAGGGATATTAGCTTAATTTGACAAAGAAACTTTAACCCTTCGCGGTTTCCTTATTAATTTCTTTTTACTTTGTACTCTATAGATGATGGTTTTCTCTATATATGTATTTGAATTTTTGCTTACCTTTCTCGCTATTTTGTAAACCTCTTGGTAAGGTATTTGCTTTAAAATATAATGGTGAGTACTTTAATCACAGTGCGATTGACATAACTATTTTACTTCCGAAAATAATTATATGAGTGTTCGATTTTTGAATGCATTCGAGATGTCTCCCACCTCACTTCTGGAGGCGCCCCTGTTCAGGGTAGGGAAGTGAAAGATTTATTTCCCACCTCACTTCTAGAGGCGCCCTTGTCAGGGTGAGGAAGTGTGGTGTTGTTCTCCCTAGTCACAGCGGGCTTCCTCAGGGGTTTTATCCTGTTGACTGATATTAATTTAAACCTAGTATAGGGTAGGCTTATGCTTCGAGAGCATAACTCTTATGAGTTTGACAATACTTGTTGACTTATCTTACTTTGCTCATTGAAATGTACTGACATAATGACATTGATCACTTTACATTTTATTTTTAGTTAGAAAGCATAAAATGTTTAAAAGGATGAAGTGTGTTACATTGACCTAAGTCATGTTCTGATGGGTCAATACAAAAGAAAATGACAGATAGCTCTGTAAAGCATTCAAGAGAGTGAAAGACCCTTTACTAGTAATATTTCTTAAGATGTTGAGTGTTCCAGGGGTGAGGGAGATGATTGCCTTTCGAGTCTGATAGGTAATAGGTTATGGACTGGATTACCCCTGTGATACAGAAAGGCCCTTCCCAATTGGGAGATAGTTTTCCCTAACCTTCTCGTTTTCCTATGGCTTCAATATTCCTTAGTACCCAGTCTCTCATGCTCAACGGTCTCAGTTCAACCTTCCTGTTGAAGTAGCTTGCTACTTTCCTCTATTGTACTGCTATTTTGATAGAGGCTTCTTCTATTAATCCCTCTAATAGACATAGGTTGATCTTCAGCTCATCTGCATTGCTGCTGAGGTCATAGTATTGTATCCTAAAGGATGGCATTCCTATTTCCACCGGGATTACTGCCTCAGTCCCAAAGGTTAGAGCGAAAGGGGTTTTGCCTGTTGAAGCTCTTGAGGTAGGCCTATAGGACCAAAGGATACTTGGTAATTCTTCAATCTAATCACTTCTAGCTCATTCCACTCTCTTTTTCAACCCTTCCAATATAGTTCAGTTGGACACTTCGGCTTGCCCGTTAGTCTGTGGGTGAGAGACGACACTGAAACGATGCTTTATGTTTAAGCCTGCGGTGAACTCTCTAAACTTGTTATAGTCAAACTGCTTACCATTGTCTGAAATTAGGATTTTAGGCACTCTAAACCGACATATCACCTTTTTCCATAAGAAATTGATGACTTTCTGGGTGGTGATAGTTGCCAATGCCTTAGCTTCTATCCACTTAGTGAAGTAGTCCACTGCTAAGACTATAAATCGCCTCTGTCCAGGGGCCATAGGGAACGGCCCTAATATGTCAACTCCTCATTACGTAAAAGGCCATGGTGATGGAATGGGGCTTTGCTGATTAGACAAAGAGTGTATAATATTGGCGAACCTCTGGCAGGCATCACACTTCCTAAAAAATTTAGACATGTCTTTTGAAAGTGATGGCCAGAAGTAGCCCTGTCTTATAATTTTCCTAGCTAACGCCCGGCCGCCAATGTGAGTACTGCATACCCCTTAATGTACTTCTCGCAACACACACTTAGCTTCCCTAGGGGTTAAACATCGTAATAGGGGCACGTGATACCCCCTCTTATATAGCTTCCTTTCCTAGAGAATAAAACGTAATGCCCTCAGTGAAAGTTTAAGTGCTTCTTCTTTATCTGACAAGAGTCTGCTAGTCTGTAAATACTTCACTATAGGATTTATCCAATATAAATTTTCTTCTACAAAATATATCTCCAAGTTACTATCGGCTAATGAAGAGTCACCGTTGGCAGGCAAAGGGTTAGGTAGAGAGTTAACGTTGACACTTGGGCTAGATAGGGTTTCAGTGTGGACATGACCAGGTAAAAAACCTTCTTTTAATGAGGCCATTTTACTAAGGGAATCTGCTTGTGAATTATCTGAATGGGGTATTTGAATTATACAGACTGGGATTCCCTTTTGTCTGAATCTTTCTAATATCCCTCTTACTTACTGGAGATATGCCGACATTATTTTATCTTTCGCTTCATAAGTCCCCACTATTTGATTTACCACCAATTAAGAGTCACTATGGACTTTCAAGTCTGATACATTGATGGCTTCAGCTAATTTGAGACCACAAATGACGGCTTTATACTCAGCTGTGTTGTTGGAAATGGGGAATGCAAGCTTCAACGTATACTCGATGGAGAACCCTCGTGGGCCTTTTAGAATAACACCTACTCCACTGCCCTCTGAGTAGGAGGATCCATCTATGTATAAGTCCTATTCGTGTCTTTGCCTGACAGAAGATCCTAGGGCCAAATTAGGGGTTATGCTCTTCATCTCACTAGAACCCTCATCCTTTACTTTATTATTAAAACTGCACTCAGCAATGAAATCTGCTAGGATCTGTGCTTTGATAGCTTACCTGGACTCATAACGCAAGCCATATCCCCCAATTTCCATGGACCATATTATCACCCTGCCTGCTATAGAGGGCCTATGAAGGGCTTATCTTAAGGGCGTGTCGGTCTTGACAATCCCTTGATGGTCCAATAAATACACTCTGAATTTTCTCACAGCTATCAATAGGGTGAAAATAAGTTTTATTGATGTATATTAATCCGCAAGCGTACAAAATCGTATCAAGTAGTAAATAAAGATATCGTCCCACATAGATTTGGTGATGACTACTGTAATACTTACAGTATTCGATTGTTTAGACAATGAAATAGAGTTTGTAATTTCAAGAAATTAAAACTAAACTAAGAAGAATAAAAACACAAATTTAATTCAGATTTTAAAGACTAGGGTTCCTTATTCCCAATTGACCATTAAAAGGATTGATTACACAACTAGGTCTACACTAGTTTTAATTCATTTTGAAGGGATCTTAAGAATTATAGACCTTCCTCTCAGATAAACCTATAATTAAATTAGAAATAATTAACACTAAGTTTGACGACTCTCATCAACCTAATGTCTTTTACAACCAATTTTAATGCACAACCTTTAGTCAATATTAATCAACTTAAGTGTCTCTCGACTAAATAAGCAATTAACAAGTTATTGCCATATCCTACAGAACTTATCTCTCGATTAAGCCTATAGTGTTCATTCAATTCTAGGTTGATTAGTCCTAAAATGACATTGAGTTCAACAACAACCAATGACTTAAATCTAGCAACCTAATATAATCACATTAAGCACATGGTCAATTCAAGAATAAGAACCCTAGAAAATATCTAACTACTCATGTTAAAGAGAAAAGAAAATGAACAAGAAACAAAAACACTTCTAAACATTGTATTAAATAAAAGAGAGTGATACAAGAAAAACCCATTTTCAATGATGACAAGAAGCTTTGACTAGATATCACTTCCACTATGAAAATTTGAAAATAAACTAGAATAGAGTAGAGTTTAGAGAATAAGAATCAAATCAAATCAGATCAAAATTCAAAAATTAACAACAACTCCTCAATGAACATAGAGGGGTCCTATTTATAGGCCTAGAGTCCTAAAAAGAAAGGTAATCTATCCTCTCTTAAACTCCATCTAATTAAGAGATAAAAGATAAGTCCTTATCCATCCAATCTTCAGCTCAAAGTTATCTTTTCGTAGGCTATCACACAAGGCTTGCATGGCTGCACACGGACCTGACATGTGTGCATAAAACACAACAACTAAGCTGGTGTTTAAGTAGTGCACGGCCGTGCCACCTGTAATGTGGCTTATATCATTCTTCATTCATCTCTAAACACGGCCACATGCATCCCCAACGTAGATAAGGCTTTATCTTGAGACTTTGGCCTATCCAATCTTCAAGAATTGATCCTATCCTCATCCAAATGCATCCTACAACATAAAAACACAAAAGAAATTATCTAAAAAAAATAAATCCTACCAATTAAGAAAAAATAACTAAACTAACTAAATTAACTAAAAAGTAACTAACTAATGCAACTAATAAGCCTAAGATGCAATAAAATATAGTGCTTAAAACATGTGTCTCATCAATAATGTGCTCTTTCTTTACCTTGAACTTCTTTCCTGTTAAAGTCGATACCCCGATCCTTGCATGCACAGAGGCTCGGGATGCTTGTGAGTTTTGAAGCCTTTGATTGTCGATCCTTTCAAACACTGAGATGTGACTGCTAGAGTTGCCAAGGTGATAAAAAATTGAAGTACTATTATTGGGAGTTCCATTCTTCGAGTCCTCTTCAACTTCTTCAAATGTTATATGCTATGAAGTTTCCCTACGAATCTTTAAACACAATGGATGAGTCAAACTATACCCTACACCTGCTTTAGATGCTATGAGATGATTCTTCTCTTTCTATACCAATCGAGGCTTTTTAGCATTTTGCTCACTCATCTCAGACCTGGCAACTTCTTCTTTTGCTAACTTGGCTGTATTTTCTTGGCCATAGCCGGCTATAGATAACAACTTATAGGCATTTAGATCAAAACCATTAGTCCTTTTTATCAGCAGATCACCATGTTCTACTTCAGGATCTTGGGATGGCTTCATAAACCCTTGTAGTGGAGGTTTGTAAACATTTGAAGAGGTAAGGCTTGTAATAGGTAAATTCAAATTTTGTAGACTTTTGATGATTCCTTCCTCATCCATGTTTGATTTTGACACTTCACTTCTCTGTGCTTCACAGAATACAATGACAGGCTGAGAAGTCTTGCTTGTAGAGGCATTACTTCTTGTAACCTTTTCTTGCATAATGGCTCCTTTTGCTCTTCCAGCAGTTTCACCAGATATTCTCAAGTCACATATTTTTTCTTCACATATGGTTGAGTCATTATAGAACTTTGTATTAGCGAAATATGATTCTGCCATGGTAAAGGGTTTAGAGTCAGCCTCCACCTTTTTCACTTGTCCATTTTAGCAATACTTAAAGCACTGGTGAAGTGTAGACGAGACAATACCATTCTCATGTGTCCACAGCCTTCCCAGTAGTATTTTGTAGGTGGTTTTAGCATCAATCACATGAAATAAAGCATCTGACTTGAATTCATCCATGAGCATCATTAGCCTGATTTTGCCTAAAGTTCTTTTGCCCCCCTTGGTTGAACCCCTGAATTGTCAAATGACTCTTCATAAGCTCATCCATAGGTATTCCCAAGTACTTTAGGGTCTTGAGCGGTAAGATATTTACAACAGATCCATCATCTATGAGGATTCTATTGATCTTTTGCTCATTAATATATCCTTGAATAAAAAGTGGGCGATTATGCAATTTGGACTCGAGCAACAAGTCATCATCAATAAAACATATCTTTGATGTACAAGAACTGTAAGTAAGCTTCTTGAACTTAAGTTTTTTCTTCCTCAGTTTCTGCGTGAACTCATCCTCTATTATGATCGAGGGCACTCTTCTCTTTGTCACTTTCTGAGCAGCTGACCTTCCAACATGCTTTCTTACAGTCTTAGCTCTATTAGGAGTGGGCTCTGGTGTAGGCATGTTTCTCTTTCTCCCCCTCTTTCAAGTAACAATAGTCCACTCTTCTTCAGCTTCAATATTTTGAGGCTTGATGCCCCCATTTGAATGTGAAACGCTTTGCACAATAACTTGCATGGATTGAGGTAGAGTTTGGCCATTAACAAGGTTCACCAAAACATCAATGGGTTTAAAACTTCCGAACTTCATAGTTACGGAATAAGGAACCATAATCGAGGCCATGTTGGAAGTTGTAGTTTCTTAATAAAAAATAACTTCCCCTTTCTCATGCAACTGCATAATTTTGTATTTTAAGATAAAACACTTCTGGACAGGACGACTGACTAACCGATGGTACTTGCAGTAATTTGGATCATTTACTCGATCAACTTCTTCAGAGCGCTTCATCTTAGGTAGTTGAATAAGATTAGCTTCGAGTAAGTCATCTAACATTTGAGGAATGCTAGAATCAGGAAAAGGATACTCCTTCTCTTGTCTTTCTTTCAAAGTTCCCTTCTTTGTTCCTTGACCTCAAGCAGTGGTAGATTTTTCTTCTTCCTTTTTCTCAGTTGTGGATGAGAGTTTTAAAGGCTTCGTACTAATAGTCATGGATTGCTTACTTTCAGCCTTAGTGGAAGGTTTGCCCCCTTTACGAGAGTCTTATTTTTCTTTCCCTTTCTTTGGGTCCTCCATCAGGAAAGTTTGCATTACGGCATTAGCAATGCTAAGTTCCATGTCATGAGCATGAGTAGCTAGTTCTTCAAGGGTTTTAGGTTTGATACCTTAAAGAATATAGCACAGTCCCCAATGCATGCCTTCAGTGCACATCTCTAAAGCAGAAGCTTCAGAAAGGCAATCTTTACAGTTAAGGCTCAAATTCTTCCATCGATTAATATAATTAATAAGAGGTTCATCCTTCCATTGACGTGTACTCGTAAGCTCTATCATGCTAACAATTTGATAAGTGCTATAGAAGCAGTTGAGAAATTCACGTTCCAACTATTCCCAATTGTCAATAGAGCCTAGCTCTAAGTCAGTATACCAATCAAATGCATTTGCCTTCAATGATCGAATAAATTGTTTGACCATCAAATCATCATAGGTGGTAGCATTATTGCAAGTCTCCACAAAGTGAGCCATATGTTGCCTAGGATTACCCTTACCATCAAATTATTGAAACTATGGTGGATGGTAATTGGCAGGCATCTTCATGAGATCAATCCTTTGAGAGTATAGCTTGGCATACGTATAGGAGGGTTGATTGATAATTTCCACTTGACCTTTGACAGCTTCTTTGATAAGATCTTTCAATTCATCTACAGTTATAGACCTATTAGTAATCACTTGGGTAGGCCTTGATGCTACACCAGAGGTGGAACCATCAGTAGTAGTACGAGTTTGCATAACTTCTTTAGTCTGTTTTTATGGATTGCTAACCACCACTCCTTTGTCAGTCAAACTATCAACTTTTTTCGTCAAAGAGGAAATCTGCTCATCCTTCTCTTTGATTGAGTTAGTGAGGGTTTCCAAGATTTTGCTCATCTTGGCAACTTGTTCCTCCAAGGAGGTAGTGTTTGTCATAATAACACTCATGACATCAGAAGAGTTATTTGGAGATAAAGTCTTGTGGGGAGAGATTGGCGAACCATCACCACGAGCAATATCCTTGTTTAATGGTGAATCAGGATTCTCCTTAGTTTTTGGTGGGGATTGAGTAGGAGACACCACTTCTTCAATTGATGGCAGTGAGATAAACACATTTTAAAGCAGAGGAGAATGCATAGATAAATCTCCTCAATCAATCATTCTTTGATGATGGCTTTCGGGCCAGCATCAGTAGTACCTCGTACGGTGAAGCGGGTAGGTGCTTTGGATTGGCAATTGTTGTCTCTTAAAGCCATGGATCTTGATTGTTGAACTTTGAGAAGATTTACGAAGGAAAGAGATGAAAGGTAGAGATGTCCCACCGAGCGTGCCAGAAATTTGTTAACATAAATTTCTTGTCCTGAAATTAAGAAATAAGAAAAGTAATAATAAATATCAAAATTTATTAATCAAGAAAATGGGTACAATCTCTAATGCAATCTCTACAAGTGTAGATATTAAATCCTTTTATGCTTTCCTCCGTTGATGATGGATCAAGGGCGCAGAAGGCTTGTTCTTGAATCCGTTGTAGAAGACTCATTTGATTTGATGAAGAATATGAGTTGGATCAATCACGAGCTTTGGAGCAGTCTTGTGAAGATCCTTGATTTAGCTTTGAATTGCTAGAGCTTTAGTTGCTTGAAGAGAAATCTGCAGAGGTTTGGTAGCAGAGTCTCAGCGTCTTGTCTCTCTTGAATTCTTGTCCTCCTAAATGAACCACATGCACTTCTATTTATAGAGGATTTGAGGAGGTGCAATTATGGTATTAGGAGAAAGAATATATATATATATTCAGGTAAGAATATATATATATATATATATATATATTTGTCTCTTACCTTTTATATATATTATCTTCATATTTCTTTTATATTTTGCCATATATAGAGAAATATATATATATATTTATATTTATTATTATTATTATTATTATTGGACTTTATTTGACTAGCCCAATAACCATCAAATAAGTTGGCTGACCCAATAAGACAAACCCAAATTTATTAATGGGTTTTAAAAATTTAAAACAAGAAAAATAATAACAAATATTAAAATTTATTGATCAAGAAAAGGGGTACAATCTCTAATGCAATCTCTATAAGTATAGAGATTAAATCCTTTAATGCTTTCCTCCATTGATGATGGATCAAGGGCGCAGAAGGCTTGTTCTTAAATCCGTTGTAGAAGACTCCTTCAATTTGATGAAGAGGATGAGTTGGATCAATCACGAGCTTTGGAGCAATCTTGTAAAGATCCTTAATTTGACTTTGAATTGCTAGAGCTTTAGTTGCTTGAAGAGAAATCTGCAGAGCTTTGGTAGTAGAGTCTCGGTGTCTTGGCTCTCTTGAATTCTTGTCCTCCTCCTCCCAAATGAACCACATGGACTCCTATTTAAAGAGGATTTGAAGAGGTGCAATTATGGTATTAGGGGAAAGAATATATATATTCCCTATTTTATTAGAGAATAATATATAATCTTTATTTTTTAGGTAAGAATGTCAATATATTTTTGACTCTTACCTTATATGTATATTCTCTACATATTTCTTTTAAATTTTACCATATATAGAGAAATATATATATATACCAATGGTCACCACGGTTTAGCCAACCCGAAAAAGAAACGCCCAATGATGAAAAATGGCAGTAAAAGCCCAATTGTCAAAGAACTGGACTCTAAATACCTTTAAAGGTTCTGTTTATTTAAACCACATTCAAAGAGGGGTTCAGCCCAAAAAAATTAAGCCCGGGCGGTCTGATGGGCCAAGCCCATCAGGGCAAGCCTTTTGGGCTGCGAAAAGCTCAGAGGTGCTGCCTCTCTGAGCAAGAGAAGGCACTTCTTCCATTAGAGAGGCGGTGCCTCTCTAAGTCTGTAACAGAAAAAAAAATAAATGGCTTTTAATGGTGGAATGTGGGTCTCCCTACGTTCCACAACCTCTCTCCTGCGTTAATAGGAGAGAGAGGAAGCATTTTAGGGTTGCTGGAACCCTATAAAAAGAAAAAGAGATACAAAAATAAGATTGGCAACATTGAATTATCAAAAAAAACAAAAAAAAGAGTAAAAAAAAGAAAAAGAAAACTAAAGAGAAAGACAGAAATTAAAAAAGGAGGATAGAGTCCGAAGTTTAGAGATAAAGAAGCTTACACAAACATCACTTCTGAGGGCCAAATCGATTTCAAACTCAATTTCATCAGTAAATTCTAATTTTCTTTTCTTACTATTGTTTGAAATTTCATTTAATCTAATC
>CATIWO010195513.1:0-35274 GCA_949673435.1 Macaranga tanarius
ATATATATATATATATATATAATATGTGATATATTTTCTATGCCAAGGACGTCTTATATCTATATATTTTTTTTTATAAAATCAAGTCCAATATATTGAAGTCCATGACACTTAAAAAAAAGGGGAAACAAGTTGTTAATATGTAATATTTAAATTTTATATAAAAAGAGAAAAAGATGGACTTAACAATTTTAAATAAAAAAAAGTTGATAATATGTAATATTTAAAAATATATATACATTTTTTAAAAAAGAAATTCATATATATATATATATATATATATATATATATAAAAGTTGATAATATGTAATGTTTAAAAAAAATATATACATTTTTAAAGAAAAAAATTTATAAATATATTAAAAATAACTATAGTTAGATGTTGTAACTCTTAAAGTTAAAATTACAATAAATGCTTATTAATTATACTATATGTCAAGTTACTAATGGAAAGTTCATATTTTTACGTGGCGAACCGGGATCATCCAAGAATTTCTCCTTAAATTCATGCACTTTCAAATTACCAACACGTTTCATAAAAGCAGCCACGTGTCTCGATCCATGGAGAAACCGTCTGAATCATCAAATCTTTATGCAGTGGCGAGTGAGAATGCGCTCGAGAGAAAAGAGACCGAGAGACATGTCAAAGGGCAGCAGCAGCAGCTGGTTACTCCATGGCTACAACAAAGTAGTGGGCCGGCGATTGCTTGGAAAACAAGATTCTAAAAATCAAAATTTTCCAGTACTGAAAGACCATCCTGTTGGACAACAACATGCTCAAGAATCAATTGAAACGCATGACGCGGTCAAAGAAAACATCAAGAAGCCGATCAAAGAATTCAGGATATATCGATGGAGCCCTGACAATCCCAAAAACAAACCCTTCCTCCAATCTTATTTCATAGACCTCTCCACCTGTGGTCCCATGGTATAAACCTATAATTCTGATTTTCTCTATCTGGGAATTGATCATTTTTTATTATTACTATTTGGATTTAATACGGTATTGATTTTAGCAACCATATATATGTTATTCGGTATAGGTTTTGGATGCATTACAGAAGATAAAAGCAGAGGATGATTCGACGTTGAGCTATAGGAGGTCATGCAGAGAAGGAATATGTGGGTCATGTTCGATGAACATTGATGGGACTAATACGATTGCTTGCCTTAAACCCATTGAATCTGACACTACGAAACCAACTATTATCACTCCTCTGCCACATATGTTTGTCATTAAAGATCTTGTCGTTGATCTCACCCATTTCTACAATCAATACAGGTTCTGTTCATGAATTCTTTTTTAGTAGTAAAGCGGCAATTTGAGCTAATTGAATATACTTTATTAGCTTATGATTGTGTTTGATGTATCGTAATTTTGTTGAAAAAATAAAGGTCAGTTGAGCCGTGGCTGAAGGTGAGAAATAAACCTGAAGATGGGGGAGAATACAGGCAATCACCAGCAGATAGAAAGAAGTTAGATGGGCTGTATGAGTGTATTCTATGCGCATGTTGCAGTGCTTCATGCCCTTCTTATTGGTGGAGTCCTGAGGAGTTCCTTGGACCTGCTCCTTTGCTCCATGCTTATCGATGGATTTCTGATACGTAATAGCTTATTGTTCCATGCCTGGAAATTTATTCCTGATTGCATTGCTCATTGTTGTTTTATGACATTGTTAATTAATTTTGTTAATGGCAGCCGTGATGATTTTGGGGATGAAAGGCTTCAAGCATTGACAGAGGATCATAGAAGATTATATAGGTGTAGAACAATCAAGAATTGCACAGCAACCTGCCCCAAAAGTCTCAATCCAGCAGATGCAATTCACAAAATGAAGGCCAAACATTTGCTTTCTTAGCCAGCACCATATATAGGAGCTTGAAGAAAATGACAAAATTCAGCAAGCAGCATGGCATAATTATTATTATTGCATAATGTTTTCTGCTGTATGTTTCCGTTTAGCGTATTTAAATTGAACTTGGTCTACCTTTTTCAACAGTTTTAAGTTTATAACACAATTAGTGGGCAGAGTTCTAGAGGATTGCTTGTTCGTTGTGTTCAGTGGCGTTCTTTTTTCATTTGGTTCTGTTGGTTGTGGTGCTTATTGTTGTTTCTGAACTGTTGTGATTTCAAAGAGCTGCTGTTGCGTTTTTTCTTTTTGCTGGGCTTTTTGTTGTGGCTTTGAAGTGTCAGGTATCTGTTGTGTTCTTTTAGGCTTTGTGTTTGTTGTTTGCTTTTGGTGATAGCTTCTTCTTTCTTGTTTTGTTCTTGTAGGTTAGCAGCTTTCTTAGTTGCTGCTCCTGTTGGTGTTGTTCTTTTGTGGTGGTTTTTCTCGTGTTGTTTTGGAACATATTTTTGCTTAGTTTTTTGGGAGAAATTTTTTCTATCACTTGACAAAGTGATTTTTCCTTCATTTTAATAATATGGAATAAAATATTTATTTATTAAAAAAAAAACACAATTAGTGAGCAGAATAAGTTGTTCAAAACACAAAATAGCCTTTCAAGTTTAATAATGTTTTGAAGTTTACATGAATTAATTTGTTTTCCCTCCTCCTCTTCGAAGAGAGGAGTTCATACAACCTCATAACATTGACATTGTCGCATAACGAGTTTAAAGTAAGGTCTGTTGGTGTCAAAAATTATCAATATATTTATATTAAATTTTAAAATTTGGTAAAATTATTCACATTGGATATTATTTGTGATTTTAGCATAATTTAAAATTTAAATTTTAGTATAATTGTAATTTGATTATAAATTAAAAAATAAAATATGTACGTAATATTTGAAATGAATTAACTAATATTTATTATTATGGTTTTACATATGTATATATGAAGATTTAAAATTAGGTAAAAATTAACTAAATATTATGGTTTTACACATACACATATATATATATATATATATATATATAAAGATTTAAAATTAGGTAAAGAATGAAATAAATATAATTTTTGCAAGTTAAATAAAATTTGTATTTTTATTTTATATTTTTTTAAAATTACTAAGATTGAAATCTAACTATTATAATTAGTATTTATATTATATAGATATGAAACTCATAAAAATAAAGATTAGTTGCTTCATTTTAAATGTCATGTATGTATTATAGTTTTCTTATTTTGACTAAATTGCAATTATGTTAAAATTGTAAATAATTTGTCAAATTAGGTTAGTTTTACCAAATTTTAAAATTTGGTATAAATTTGTAAAAGTTAAAAAAGTTGTAGTTTTTAGCATCAATATACTTTAAAGTAAATATTCTATTTTGTCTAAGCAAACTAATGAAAAAAAAAAAAAAAAAACAATTGATGTGGGTTTTTGAATAGGGAACTATAACTCAACATAGATTTTAATATGGAAGCTATATTTTTTTTAACCTTATATTCTGATATGTGGTAACTATAAAGACTACGACTGTTTTGGAGTGTGTTTCATGAGATTCAATTTGGAAGCCTTCGATGTTAGGATTGATATTCCTTCGATGTTAGCATTGATATCAGCTTTTAGCATTAGATGGAGTATGTCTTATTAACACGAAATAAAATGTAATAAATTTTTATTAAGACTGACCAAGCATAATATCGATATTTTAAAAATAAATTACAAATATATAAATAAATATATCTTTTTAAATGAAGAAAAGGTTGACAATAAAGAATTAAAGGAATTTTATGAATCTCTGTTGCTGGAAACTCCCAAAATCAAATTAAGAACTTGTATCATTAATCTAAAATAAAAAATTACAATGAAAACATTTTCTTAAATTACAATCTATTAAGATTGAAATACAAAGAGAGCATTTTCTTCTTTCTTCTGTCTTCTATCTATCTTTTTTTTTAGTATTTCTTTTTTATGTATATTTTTTTTGACAATTTAAGATAACTCCCCTCGTCCCCGAGAAATTTTTAGGTAAACCTAGTTCGCCATGTAGAATTATGAAATTTTCCATTAAAAACTTGACATGTAATACAATTAATTAGCTTTTATTTATACTTTTAACTTTAAGAGTGACAACATCTAACTATAATTACTTTTAATATATTTATAAATTTTTTTTAAAAAAAATGTATATATATTTTTTAAATATTGCATATTATCAATATATATATATATATATATATATATATATATATATATATATGAATTTTTTTTTTTAAAAAATGTATACATATTTTTAAATATTACATATTATCAACTTTTTTTATATAAAATTTTTAAGTTCATCTTTTTCCCTTTTTATATAAATTTAAATATTACATATTAACAACTTGTTTTCCTTTTTATTTTTAAGTCCCGTAGGCTTCAATCTATTGGACTTTGATTTTATAAAAAAAAATAGAAATAAAAAAATATAAATAGAAGACAATTGGCATAGAAAATATATCACATATTATTTTAAAAAGTAATTCATAATTTTATTTAAACAAAGTTGATAAAATGTAATATTTTTAAAAAAATATACATTTTTAAAGAAAGAAATTCATAAATATATTAAAAATAATTATAGTTAGATGTTGTAACTCTTAAAGTTAAACGTACAATAAATGATAACTAATTATGCTACATGTCAAGTTTCTAATGGAAAGTTCATAATTTTACGTGGCGAACTGAGTTCATCCAATGATTTATCCTCATCCCCCTACTTTTTCTTCCACTTTTCTTTTAGTAGGATATGTGAAAGTTATGATTGGATGTGATAACTGCCAATAGTAGTTGCACTCATTCACTCTTTTTTTTTTTTTTTTAATTAAAACAAATTTAATGGATCAGGATTAAATCATGATAAGTGACCCGCTCCATATTCAAATATCTCCAATTCGCACATGATGGGATCAACTTATCTTCTTATCTCTGTATAATTTTATACTTGATAAATTAACCGTGTAACCAGCATACTTCAAGAGCTCACTTAATATATATTTGTTAGGAGTATCTATCTACTCGAAAAAAAAAATTTAATATATTTTGCATATGTTGTACCCTAGATCATTTATCACACTTTTATCCCTTACAATCTCACTTATATAATTATATTATTTGTATGTATAATTATATTTTATCACAAAGATAAATATAATTAATTAACCTATAAATATAATTTATTGTAATAATTATTATAAATTATGATCTTTTGCTTTTTTGATTTTTACAATTTTACTTAATTCGCTTTTCTAGAATGAAAAAACTATTAATTTTATCTTGAACTTTGAATCAATTATCAATGAAATTTTACTTTAAAAGTCATTTCAATTTGCTCCTTTAAATTTATGAATTGTGTCAATAATTTAAATTGAAGGATCTAATTATAGTTTTTAAAATTATTTTAAAATTCGTATAAAATAAATTTAGCAGTTATTAAAATTTATTCTTTTTTTTCTAGAAAAATTTAAGAAAATATTTTAAAATTACGATCTTACAACTCTTGAAATAAAATAAAATTTAAATTATTATATAAAATTCTAACTTTTTTGTATTAATGAAAATAAAAAAAAAATAAAAAAGTCAAAACTTGTAAAAATATCAATAAAATAAAAAATATAAATTAAACACTTTTAATTATCACTTTAAAGAATAATTAAATTTGAAATTATTTTATATTTTTCAGAAAAATTAAATATTTTTTATATTCCATATCAATATTTTTAGTACCTAAAAATTTATTTTCTCTATTTCATATATATATATATATATATATATATATATATATATATATATATATATAGATATTGTACTTGATTCCTATAAAAAAGTTTTTGGATAACACAGTTGAAAGATGAAAAATAAATTTTAAAAATTAAAATATAAATTTTTATAAAGAGAAAGTTTAAATTTTATCAAATATTTAAAAATTAATTTTTGAATTTACATCTAGAGTGGTAAAATTAGAATTTGAAATCATTTTTTTATATGTTATTTTTTTTTCTTTTGTAAGAAAAAGAAAAGAAGAAAAGATAAACATTATAATAAGTGTCGACTTTATTTTATAGGGATCTAAAAGTAATTTCTGAAAATACAATTAGATCTTTCAACTAAAATTGGATAGTATTGAGACAATTAGTAAAGTTAAAGGAGCGCATAAAAATGACTTTCAAAGTATGATTCAATTGATAATTAGTTCAAAGTTCAGTATATAATCGATGATTTTTCCTTCTAGAATTGTTCTAGTAGATTGAATCAGCCATGATCTTTAGGCAACAGTTTAAGAATACAAATATTAAATATAAAAATTTGAGAAATAAATAAGAGTCATGATGGTATTAAAAACGAGATTCTTTGTAATCTCAAAGATTTCATACAATAATAAAAATAAGATATGTACTTTTATTATCCTTATTGGTTAAGTTTTTACACATATAGTATTAATCATATGATATAGTAATTTTTCTCCTTTCTTTTAGAGTGTATACCTTTTGTCAATTGTTTCTTTTCTTATGGAGTCTCTAGACATAATATTAAACTTAAACCTTGATATTTTGTGATAGAAGTATTAATGGACTTGCAATCTTACATGTGGAATCTTTTAAGAATTTTTGTGTTGTATGACTCTTGTGAAAAAGCTATAACATCCTCTTAAAACGATTTCTGATTATTTCTAACCCACTATACAGGTAACTTTGTCCATGTCTTTCATCTCAAAGTTAGAGGATAACTATATTTTCATAATTAACACGTGCTCATTATTTTTTAGCCAATAGTATATCATTCATATAAAGTGAGAGAATCACAAATTTATTTTTAGATCTTTTGACATACACACAATGGTCTTCATCTATCATAGTAAAATATATAAAATGATTGCTTGATGAAGTTTTAAATATCACTGTCTGGAACATTATTTAAGTCCATAAATTGATCTCAACAATCTAAATACTTTGTGCTTTTAACCTTCAACAATGAAACCTATTGGTTATTCCATATAGATTTTCTTTTTTAGTTCTACATTTACAAAGACAATTTTAATATCCATTTGATATAACTCTAAACCTAAACTTGCAACTATAACTAAAATCAAACTTATGGAGGTAAATCTTACAATAGGGGAGCAAGTTTCTTCATAATCAATTTCCTTTTGTTGTGTGTACCCTTTACCTACAAGATGTGCCTTCTATCTTTCAATTAAACCATTTACCTTATGTTTGACTTTCAAAACCCATTTGTTCCCAATTGCTTTTTGTCCTTTAAGAAGATTAAACAATTTTCATACATTATTGGACCTCATAGACCTTATCTCTTCTTCTACTGCTTTCAATCACTTTTCCTTAGCGAAATAAGTAAAAGCTTCATAAACATTCTTTGGCTCTTCATCATCATGCATATCAATCATAAAGGTTTTCTTATCAATAGAAAAATAATTTTTTAGAATAAACTAGAATTTTTATGTCTATTTTATGATTCTACAGATTTATCTATAGTCTTGCTCCCACTTAAATAAGATATGGTTGGATGTTCATCCAATACATGCATTAAATGATTTGCAGCAATCAAATCATTTTGATCTCTAATCTCATAAAAAGATAATGCTTGATTGATCTCACCCTTAATTGAAATATTATTCTTTTTAGAAAAATAGCATCTCGAAATTCAAACTCAATTACACTTGCACTTGGTTGTTCACTAATAAATACATATCTCTTTGAATGTTTAAAGTGTCTTATAAATATACTCTTCTTTCCTCTTGAACCTAATTTGCCATATTGATGAGTTGATTCATGAACATCGGCTACATAATCTCAAGGTTTTAAGTTACTTAAATCAAACTTTCTTTTAGTCCATACTTCAAAAGGATAAATTACTTAAATCAAACTTTCTTTTAGTCCATAATTCAAAAAGAGTGGAAGTTACTGATTTGGAGAGTATTTTATTAAGTACATAGGTAGTAGTTAACAAGCATCCTCTCAAAAAGTGATAGGTACATTAACATGGGCCTTCATAGACCTAACCATTTCCAAAAGAATTCTATTTTTTTCTATTACTCCATTTTGTTAAGGAGTTCCTAAAATTGTTAATTATCTATTTCTTCATTTTTCATCACATAATTATTTGAACTCGTTAGATAATATTCACGTTCTTGGTCAGTTCTTAACATTTTAATCTTTTTATCCAATCAATTCTTAACTAAAATAATATATTTTCTAAAGAACTTAAGAGTTTCAAATTTGTGAGAAATTAAAGAAACATTACCAAAGTAATAAAGTAAATACCTCTATATCAGGTTCTAACATTCATTAGCCCATAAATGTTGAAATGAATTAGTTGCAATGAAAATTCAGCTCTAGTTCCTTTACGAAATTGTTTTCTAGTCATTTTTTTGCTAGAAAAATTTTACAAGTTTATAGAGTAACCTTTATAATTTAACCAAGCAAACCTTCTTTTGCTAGTCTATCTATTCTTTATTATTTTATATGACCTAGTCTAGTATGCCAAATATCTATATTAGAAACATTTGAAGATGTGGATAATGTTCCAAAAACTATTATTATAATAATAAGGAACATTATTCACATCCAATATAATAAAACTATTTAATAAATAACTAGATCCAGCAAAAGTTTTTACAAAGAAAACTTTAAGTCAAGTACTATAAAAGTCCAAAGCACATCCAAATTTCATTATAATGATAATAGAAATTAAATTTCGTTGAACATTTAAAGCAAAAAAACCATCATGTGGATCAGAGTTCATCCACCATGCATACTCAACTTAAAAGTGCCAACTCTTTTAACTTCAACTCGAGAGTTATGTAACCTCTATAACTCCTTGTATCCTTTGTTCTTTTTCTCTTTATCTTAATCTCTTTTAAATTTCCTTTTAAATTTCAATATTCTTCCTAAATCATTCAAAAATCTATATTCACCCCCATTTAGGGATTTTTCAATTATCCCTATTCAGTTTTCACCTTTGTTTAATTCAGCAATAATATTTTTTCAAATAGTACCCATTTTACAAAGAAAAAACTTCTACACAAAGACTGTTGAACATTTGTATGATCAATTGATTTAATCACTAATAAGTTTGCTTAAGTATGATTATAATATAGACTAAAAGCCATCATTAAAGGTTGAATTAAAGCCTAATTGAAGCTCTCAAAAGTCCTTATAAATATCCTTATTTTCCATATGGATGATCATAACTCAAGTAGGATCATTTGAAGTCAAAATATGTGAAGTTGACTTGGTGCATATAGACTACCCTCATGATCCTGAGGGTGGCAGAATGAACATGAACGAATGAAGCTTTTGAGCAAAAGAAAATTCTATTATGCTCATGATTCACTCTCACGATAGTGGCATGCCTGGTTATGATCTTAAAAGTAGGATCACAATCCTAAAATGCTTCAAATGGGTAAATTTTACAAGTAACAATCATATTTTTGAATGTCACGATCCTGAGGGTATGCTCATGATCCTGAGAAGATACAATTCTACAAAAAAGTTCAAATCACATTAAATGAAGTTTAAAATATTTTTGGATGAATTTGATGCTTCCTAACAAATTTTTTTATCTCCAACTATAAATACATGGCCTTAAACTTCATTTAAGAGATTAGAAGAATTAGTTAAAGCATTTATTTTTAGCAACTATCAAAGCTCTCTTAATTACTCTATATATTCTTCTATTGTACTAAAACTATAGAATGTTAGGTGTGTGATTAGGATTAAAATTTCTTTTCTTCTTAATTCTTGGGTAAAGATTAAGGGAAGTGAGCTTTAATTTTAATATTAGTTCAAGTGTTAGCCACTAAACAACTTAGGGATCGAATTTGGTTTGAGTTTAGCCAAGAAAAACTCAATTATTATAAAGGTTTGAGTTAAGCCTTGAAAACCTCTTTATTTGTAATTAATCTAAATTAATATATTAGTGTGGAAGTTAAAAAATCCTAACTTGGGGTAAGTTGGATGAAGACATAGGATTAATTGATAATACAAACTCTTTAAATCTCTTGAATCCTTTGTATTTGCTCTTTTATCTTTTCTTTTCTTTAACCTTATTTTTCTTTCTATTATCCTCTTTAAATCCTCTCAATCTCACCTAAATTTTAATTAGCCCTATTCATCCCCTCTCTAGAGCCTTTTCAATTGGTATCAGAGCTTAAATTTTAGGTACTTTAGTGATAAAATTAAGATCACGAGGAGTAAATTTCCAAACTTCCAATCCCTTAGAACATTCTTTGATGGAAATGATTATTCTCATTGGAAGTATAAGATGGAGTTATATCTAGACAGTGATCCCATTAAACTTTAGGATGTTGTGCTTCAAGGATGGAATCCTCTAACCAAAATGGTAGAGAATGCATAAGTTCTTATAGATAGAGCTAGATAGAGCCAAAGTGAAAAGGAAGACAACTACAAAAATAAGAAGGTTATGACTATTCTCCTTACCTCTATATCTAGAGAAGAAGGTGGTAAGGTGCAATAGTGTATTTTGGCTAAAAAGATTTGGGAGACTCTTGAGAACCACTATAAAGGAAATGTGCAAGTGAGGAGTAAGAAGGTGCAACTTCATATGTATGAATATAAGCTTTTCAAGATGAGTCCCCAAGAGTCCATCATCAAAATGGCCAATAGATTTAATACTCTTCTCATGACTTTGAGAAAGTTGGGGAAATACTACTCAAGAGAGGAAGTTAACACTAAGATCTTAAGAGTGCTACCCAAGAAAGATTAGGAATTAAGACTTCCATTGAAGAAGTTCATGATTTATTAAAGCTCTCCAATAATATTCTTATTGGAAAACTATTGATTTATAAGCTCACCTTGAAGCAAAGGGAGGAGGAGAAAGAGGAGAAAGAAGAGAAGAAAAATGGGATAGCTCTAAAGGCCATCCAAGAGGATAGTGAAGAAGAAACCTTATGGACTCTAGTGAAAATGATGATGAAATTGCTATGCTCACTAAAGGTTTCAAGAAGCTCTTGAGCAGAAAAAATTTCTTAAGGAAAAAGACAACAAAAAGAATAAAGGGAAAAAAGCCAAAGAAATCACTTTTATGAGTACAAGAAGGCAGGTCAAATAAGAAGTGAGTGTCTAAGTCTTAAGCTCAAGGGCAAGGGAACTAAGGAGAAGAAGAAGGCCTTCAAAGCCACTTGGGATACCTTATCCGATTCAAAAAGAGAAGAGAAGAACTAAAAGGTAGTCAGCCGATGCTTCATGGCTCTTGAAGATAAATAGGTACTTTTTGCTTCTAATTCTTCTTATTGTGATGATGATGATGAACTTGATTATGATGATATGATGATGAGAGCTCTATTGTGAGCAAGCTTGTCTTAACATTTGAAAATTTACTTTTAAAGAAAAGGTTTTATAACCAAGAGCTTTTAAAAATGTCAAAAAAATTTAATGATTTGAAAGAAAAATTTTCTAAAGTGATTTCTTCAAATGAACAATTATCCAATTGTTTGAGAATTTCCACTTCCTTGAGATGTGAACTTGATAAGACCAAAAAAGAGAATGATAAGCTTTCTAAAGAAGTTTTAAAGCTAAAGAATTCTATTTCCAAGTTTCACAAAAGAAAACAAACTCTTGATGCTCACTTAACTTCTCAAAATTCCATAGTAATACCTATAGTATTAGATATAAATATGAAGCATCATCATCATTATTCTCTCAAAATAAATTTATAAAAGCTAAACATGACTCTTTATATATCCTTAGCACTAACACAAAGACTTAACCCATTAAGGCTAAAGAGTCTCACACTTGTAGAGACAAGTCTTCTAAGATACATCCCCATATAGGTCAAACGTCTAAGGCACCAGCCAAAAGGCCTTAACCAAATCATGCTTTTATATACATAAAGAAGCACACACCTAAGCATATAATCTCACACCATCATTTGAACACTTGTGAATGTATGTCTCATGTGCATTTAAGAACTCATATACCGATTAGAAAATATGCATAACACTCTTATATTCACTCTAGAACCAATATGCCTAGTAGAGAACCTATGCGATTTTCTAATTTCAAATACTCATATAAATTTAGGCTTAATAGATTTGTAATGTGAAATGCTTTTATTGTATGACTCTTAGGTACACTAACTGTAACACCCACATTTTAGAAACACTATGCATGCATTATATTTTCATGTCTTGGGGAGTATAATTATGGATTTTATTTAAGTGTGGATATGTATATATGGGTAGAGAGGGACATATTTGTAAGGTAAGTTTGGAGTCATTTGTCTGAATAGAAAGTTGAGAATTTATTAGGTAATTATCCTAGTACATTAAGGGTATGTAGAGGTGATTGTGATATTTGTGTGTGTATATATATATATCAATATTATATTAGTTATTAAGAGATAATTATTGGCTATTATTATTATTATTATTATTATTATTATTATTTTATTTAGATTTAATTATGTTTTTATTGGTTGTAGTTGAGTTGATTTTGGTTGTGAAATTCGGGTTCTGAAATACCCTATTTTTCAGTCCCATTATTTTTATCATAACTACAGTTGTAGACCTCTGATTTAAGCAAGCTTTAATGTTCTGGAAGTCTTAGAGAGTCTACTACAACATTTATGTTTTGCACAAATCTAAATTCTATCGTTTAAGGTGACTGGCACAGCTAAACATTTTCGTGCTCAGTTTGTCCCTCTGCCCCGGTTTTGATTAAAAATCCATAATTAATTTCACACATGTCCAAATCAATTAATTCCACTTGGAATTTGGAGCATATTCATAGGTCTATCTCCTGTAATATTTTCATAATTTTTTGATGTGTGTGATTTATTTGGACATTTTGAACATAGAGTTTGGGGCTGTACTTAGTTGCATTTAGTTGAGTTTAAGTGCTAGAGTCTTGTTGGTGATATGATTTTGATATATGAATGTTGTGTAGGTATTAATAAGGGTAAAAGTGGTGCAAATCAATAGGAGAGCTTCTATTTTGAAGGAGTGGAAGTACTTGTGTAAGTAATTATTAATATAATAATATATATATTGATTCTCTTGAATTAAATAATTATGTGCTATGAATGATATATATATATATATATATGATTTGTATATATATTATGAGAATGATGAAGTATGATAAAATGATTGATTTAATGTGTGAGGCATGTTGATTGAAATTGAATTGTGCATGACTATATGGATTGTTTGAATGATGATGAGAATTGGTGAGGAATATGTATGATAGTGAGGCTGAGACGGGTGTATAGCCTTCACTATTTGTGAAATCTGGAACTGAGTGGGGCGGATAGTTCCGTAGTGGTCACATGAGAAAAAGTTGAATTATGGAATGGGTAAGCTGAGCCGGGTGTATAGCTATCCAATGAATGAAATATGAGAGAGTGAGGATGTGAGAACTGGGACTGAGCCGGGCGGATAGTCCTAGTATGTGACCACTTGTGAGAAATATGCATATGAGGTGGTTCTGGCCGGAAACCAAATTATATGGTGTATATAAATGGTATATTATTGGTTTATGAATGGTAAATGATTAGTATATAAATGGTATATGATTGGTTTGTGAATAGTCTTAGTATGTGACCACTTGTGAGAAATATGCATGTGAGGTGGTTCCGGCTAGAAACCAAATTATATGGTGTATATAAATGGTAAATTATTGGTTTATGAATGGTAAATGATTGGTATATAAATGGTATATGATTGGTTTGTGAATGGTATATGATTGGTATATAAATGGTATATGATTGGTTTGTGAATGGTATATGATTGGTATATAAATGGAATATGATTGGTTTATGAATGGTATATGAATGATATATGATTGGCTTATGAATGGTATATGATTGGTATATGATTGGTTTATGAATGGTATATGATTGGTATATAAGTGTGGATGTTTTGGAAAAGGAACGCTTGCTATATTATATGTTTAATTAGTTATTGAGAAGTGATATATGTAAAGCTAGGGTTCCTTATTCTCGATTGACCATTTCAAAAGATTGATTACACACCTAGGTCTACACTAGTTTTAATTCATTTTGAAGGGATCTTAGAAACTATAGATTTTTCTCTCAGATAAACCTATAATTAATTGAAGATTAATCAACATTAAGTTAACCGACTCTCACCAACCTAATGCCTTTTTAATTCCAATTTTAAACACAACCTTTAATGAATATTGATTTACTTAATTGTCTCTCAACTAACTAAGTAACTAATAGGTTATTGCCAATTCTTACAGAACCTATCTCTCGATTAAGCCCATAGTGTTAATTCAATTCTAGGTTGATCAGTCCTAAAATGACATTGAGTTCAACAACAACTAATGAATTAAATCTAGCAACCTAACATAATCACAATAAGCACATGGTCAATTTAAAATAAAAATCCTAGAAAAGATCTAGCTACTCATGTTAAAGAGAAAAGAAAAGAAATAAGAAATGAAAATAATTTTGAACATTTTAATAAATAAAAGAGAGTGATATAAGAAAAATCCCTTTTCAATGATGTCAAGAAGCATTGCTCTTCTAACTTCAAGCCAAGTATCACCTCTACTATGAACTAAACAAATGAAAATGTATTCTGAAAATGAAACTTAAATAAGAACATAAACTAGAGTAGAATCCAAAAAACAAGAACAACCCTCAAATGAACATGAAATGGTCCTATTTATAGACCTAAAGACCTAGTGAGAAAGGTAATCTAACCCCTCTCAAACTCTATTTAATCAAAAGATAAGAGATAAATCCCTTTCTATCTAATCTTCAGCTGAAAATTATCATTTCATGGGCTGTCACATAAGTCAGGCATGGGTGCACAAGAAAATGGCATGGGTGCACAAGAAAATGGCATGGCTGCATAAGAAACAACTTATTGCTGAGCTCTGTGAGCGGCACGGCCGTGCTCAATTTTGGCATGGCCGTGCCACCTGTAACATGGTCATAAATGAGTCTCAGGCACGGCCATGCAATAATTAAGCACGGCCATGCTCATCCCCAACGTAGATAACTCTTTATCTTGAGTCTTTAGCCTATCCAAACTTCAAGGATTAATCCAATCTTCATCCCAATGCATCCTATAAAACAAAATATAAAAGAAATTATCTAAAAACAAATAAATCCTACTAATTAAGACAAAATAACAAAACTAACTAAATTAACTAAAAACTAACTAACTAATGCAACTAATAAGCCTAAGATGTACTAAAATAGAGTGCTTAAAACATGTATTTTTTATACTCATCATGGTGCCGACTCAGCACCAACACACACCCTTTCCCAACCAACACACACTTTCACCGCACTAACTTCTAAAAAAAATAATTTTATATATACATGTATTCTTCTAATACACATTTACATTTACATTTTGAAATTTTGAAGTCTTCATTTTAAAATTTTCATAACAAATCTATAAACTTTCATTTCCCCCCATTTCCATTTTTGTCTTTACTCTATTCTTATTTTTAAATTCCTAACATTTATTCATTTCTTCTACTATTTACATATTCTCTTCTCTACATTTCTCTCTTTCTTTTCTCTACACATTTCTTTCTTTTTCCATTTTTGCATTTGCATTTTCTTTTATAATTATTTCACTATGAAGAAAGCTTCCAAATCTTCTGAAGCTTCAAAGGGTAAAGCCATCATTCAAAGTGCGAAAGAAGACCTACCTATTAATCTTGCTCCAAAGTATGAGGCTCCTTTCCCTATTTTTCATGATTTTGAAGGTGGTAGATATGTTCTAAGTAAGACTAGAGATGTTGTGGGTTTTAGATTTTTGCCTAAGTCTATTATTGAAAAAATGGGTATAACTAATGTTATGGATAAATTGTTAAAGTCAATAGGGCTTAAGAAATTTGTTGATTTGGAAAATGATTCTTATATGCAATTGACTCAAGAATTTTATTATTCTTTGGTTATAAATGACATGGACAAAACTGCTATAGGCTTTTGCATGCTAGGGCATACTTATCGAGTGAATCTTACTTTCATGAAAAATGTTTTTAGTTTTACTAAGGATGATGTTCGTAAAATGTCACGTGATTTTAGTGCACATCATTTTTGGGCATTTTTTACGGATTTGCCTCCTTTTAATGCTAAAAAAGGCCCCGTTATATTTATTAAAGACCATAAATATTAGCTTTTGTATAAGATACTTGCATGTCTTATTTTTGGCAAATCAGAAGGTAATAGGGTATCCTTATAAGAATTTTTTTTGATGTGCTGTGTTCATGAAAAGAAACCAATTTATTGGACTCATTAGCTTTTTAATCAAATGCTTGATTGTTCTAACCATTCTCAAGGTCCTTTGACATATGGTCATGTCATTACTCAAATTTCACTTGCTTTTGATGTATCACAATCTTTTTTGTCAAGTATGAGATGTGTTAGGCTGATTCACTTTACCAAGCAAGCTTTCACCTGTGGTGAAGTCATTCATACCAACTTTAACCTTAAGCATGCACGAGAGCATTGTTGTTGGATCAAACGAGATCAAAATCCACAAATAGTGTGGGTGGTGGAGTAAAGTGAAGAAGAACATCATGAGAGTGGCCACAATGCAAGTGAGGAGGATGTCGCACCACCGCATCAACCAACTTCCAAGAATGTAGCTTTCGGTAGAGGAGTCTCTAGTGCTCCTAGTGATTTGGCTTTATGGCAACAAGTTCTCCATGATCAAAAAGCAATGATGCAACAGTTGGAGCACCTCAATTCTAGGAAACACCAAATGGAACGTTGGAAAAGGCGCATGTCTCACAATATTGATCGCCTTATTGAGCATAGTGGGTATCAAATCGATTCCCTACCACCATCACTGCAACAAGATTAAGAGAGCATTGTCTTTTTTATGTTTGCATGGTCACATTGAGGGCAATGTGTAATTTTAAGTATGGGGGAGGGGTTATTGATATGGGTCAAATTATAATTACCCTAATCTCTAAGACTAAGTATAGAGCAAGTAGAGTATCGAACACTCGGGAATTTAGAGCTATTTTGTATTAACCGAATAGGTACTAAGATGGATAGGCAAAATATTAATAATAAAGATTGTTGGATTATTCTGACTATTCTAATTAGTTACTAACTACACTAATTAATCTAATTATTCTAAATATCAAGTTAAATAGGGTTTATTAGAACTACAAGGAGGAATTTACCAAGAATTACAAGACATAAATAAATGGTTAAGTGAAATGATTATAAACATGGTATAAGGCACAAATACAACTCTCGTTGTCATTTAAAGGTAATTCATTTAGAGTCTACAAGCATTCTAATGTCATCGTAGAGATAAACATAATCCATAATATTACCATGCAAGGTTTATAATTTTTCTTTAAGTAGAAACCCTTGTCTCCAAGTAATTTCATTGCCTTTAATGAATTCAATTATATTTCCACCAAAATGCACCAACTCTCATTGCATACATATTTGATTTAAACATTATATATGGTGGCCAATCATACATAACACATTCAAACTCACAATTAAATTCAAATCATTAACATAACATAAAATAAAAGATGTAATTCATTGATTCATTCTTCCTTGCAATTGTAACAAATAATGGCTTAGCCAAGATTCATGATAAACACAATTAAACAACAACAAAAAGGTAAATAAAATACAAAGGACTAATAAAGAAAGATAGAACTTTGAATGTAGATAGCCTTCTTGAAGATTCCTTGACTTACGTTGAATGTTCTTCACTTGAATATTTTAATTGCACTAACAATACTAACTAAATAAAACTAACACTTTTTGACAAATAAAAATAAATATTTTCTAATATCTCATTATCTATATTGTTATTCCTTTTTCTAAAATACAGCCAATGCATATATTTATAGGCCTTAGAAGTGGTTACAAGTGATTAAAATTCGTATAAAATTGGAAAGGCACCATTTGACATGAAAAGTCACCACACTATGCAGATGTAGTAACTTCAAGGGCATTTTTGTCCATCAAAATGACGTTATCTCCAGAAAGTGTCTTTATGCAAGTTGTAGGTATTTGAGTTACTTTCCAATGCAACTTAAATCACCTTATTTGGATGTCTTTAGAAGAAGTTATGGCCAAAATACAAAAATTGTGCAAAGCTGAAAAGTTGCAACTCTTGGAACTCGGTACCACTGTGCCGACTCGGCACAGCCCCTAACTTGCTTCCATTGGCTTTGCTTGCACCATTCTTCATTCCAATGCACTCCAATGCAATTTAATTATGAGATTAGCCTAACAATAAAAATGCAATAATTAATTTAAATACAAATGCAAAATAAATAAAAAGTAATAAAATGATCCTAAATAACTTTTCTATTTTGCATACTATCAAATTACCCCACACTTAGACCTTGCTTGCCTTCAAGCAAAAAACAAAAATCTAAGCAAGAAAAACAACAAAAATTCCATCCTCTCCAAAATATATGCAGCCATCTTAACAAGTCATTCTAATAATGAAAGAAATTTTATAGAAAAAGATAGTTAACAACTAACTTTCAATGCTCAACAATGATAGAGAAAACAAGTCTCATAGCATAGGCAATAAGTTTAACACATTATCTCAACCTATTAATAATAAAATTAAGAATACAAAGTCAAAGTACTAACCAAGCTATCTAGCCAAAATATTCATTCTTTAAACTTAAAATTTCTAAAAACACAAGTAGCCTTTTGGGACAAAAATCAAGCACACGCATAGAGTAACATTTCTCATGGTATTTTTAGACACACATTATTATTTTTATTTAGTGGGTACATTTTATGCTCCATGCCACTTATTTTTCTTATACTTTCAATGTCACATACTCTTTCCGAATGAATACAATTAAGGAGCAAACTCATTTGCACACAACTTACTCAAGATACATCACATAACAAGTATATATTTTCTCTCTTTTTTTTAATTCTTGTGATGTCACACATTCTTTCCAAATGAATGTAATTAAGGAGCATACTCACTTACACACAAATTACTTGAAATGCATCACATCAACAAGTATCAATTTTCTAAAAAAATATTTTTTTATGTCCTTATCCATTATTGAAATACTAGTCTTTCGTATTATGGCTATAGTTTCCTTTAAGCTACCTAAGTCCTAAGAAGCTTAAGCTTAAATCCTTAATGCTTAGCCTTAAGCATAGTTAGAAAGTGGACTAAAAATTCTTTAGATTTTGAAAATAAAAAAAAGAGATAATAAGGAAAACTTGAAGCATATACTACTTGAGACTTTAAAATTCTACCAATTGAGCACAAAAAATTAAATATTAATATGACATAAAAGTAAAACTCCAATCAAAATCAAAATAAACTAGAAAAGTGGACTACTTATTGATGTAGAGAAGATAAAGTAAATATGCTAAACAAATATGGCAAACATGCATAAACAACCTAAACATAAACAAAAGAAAACATAACACTAACATGCATAATAACTATTACTAACTACCCATTCACTACACAAAAGAAAACATAACACTAACATGCATAATAACTATTGCTAACTACCCATTCACTACTTAATATCCCTTCCCCCACACTTAAAATACACATTGTCCCCAATGTAAAACTTAAAAGAAAAAGTAGGGAAAAGGAAAAACTCCCTCAATCCTCCAAAGGGGATGGTGGTGGAGACTTAATATTATGTCGACAATGGGCAAAATATTGTTGCATCTTGTACTCCATCAGGAATTGGCGGTGAGCTAATTGACGGTTGAAAGTCTTCATTCCATTCAATTGTTGTTGCATCGCCCTTTGGTTTGCCAATACTTGCTCCCAAAGAGGCAAGTCATGGCTAGAAGAGCCACTTGCAACTCCTTGCATAGGCAAAGAAGGGTTAGGCGCATCATCTTGAAGCCATTCCTCTTAGTTCAAATCATCTTCCATATTATGCTCTTCGTCTTGAACATCATCTCCAACATGTCCTACTTGTGCATGCTCCTCATTATCTCGATCACCTATAAAATGTGGATGGGGGATACTCTTCCAACAAGATCTTGTGTGTGTAGGAATAAAATAAAAAGAAGCATCTACAACTTCACCCCGCACAAGGGCTTGTTTAGTTAAATAAGTACATGGTACAACACGGTCAATGGCATCAAAATCAATATTAAAAGATTTGGCAATGATAGTAATAATATGTCCATATGTCAAAGGAACATCTTTACGATATCCAATAAGTTAAAAGTTGATTAAATATCCAATAAGTCCAACAAACTTGTTTTCTATTGTGAATGCACCACATCAAAAATGTTTTTTGAGCCGAAACTCTATTAAATTCAGACTTATAAAAGACTACACAATAAAGCACCTTATGTAACAACCAAAATTGCAAATCTTTAATAAACATAGCCTTGCCTTTCTTTGATCTAAAAGGTGGTGGTAAATCAGTTAAGAAAGTCCAAAATGCATCAACATCAAAAGATTTGGGCATATCACACATACCATCTTTCTTAAAACCAAAGACACGTTGCATGAAAGAATAGGCAAGTTGGTGGGGTTTTCCTAATATTCTAAACTCAAGGTTATGTGAATCATTAGCATTAACCTCTAAGGATGTATAAAATTCCATATTCAAATCAACAAATATGTGTTCATGCATAGAGACAATTTCTTTAAGCCACAATTTGTTAACAATTAAGTAAAAGAATCATACATACCAATATCTTGAGGTAAAGAGGTAGGGATATACTTGCATGCAACCATTTCTCTAAATTTATTTTTAGTAAATCTAGCACCTTCTTAATGAGAGAGGATAAGAAACTTAGCTTGATATGTGAGTTGCAAATTCTCCTCTTGTGGCTCCTCCTTATCTTGATAATCCCTCCTTGCCCTTGAAGATGAAGCACCCTTATTCTGCAAATATAGAAAATAAAATGAAAGAGAAAAGAAAAAGAAAAAGGCAAGAAGGTATAGAGTGGTTCGGCTATAGAGGAGTGAAAAGAGAAAGGAAGAGTTGGAAAAGAAGAAAAACTAAGAATAAAGAAATAGAAGAAAAGTACAAAGAGTGGTGTAGAGAAGATGAAAGAAAAATAAAATTGTAGAGAATGAGTTGAGGGGAACAAATTTGGGAGTTTAAATAGGAGAAAAAAAATGAAGAAGAGGAAAATAAAGAATAAAATATTAGTGGTCAGTGTAGGTATTAATAGCCAAAGAAAGAAAAGTTATGACATATTGAAAGGTTGTGTCCTTATGGGGAAAGGACATGACTTTTCAAAGTTGGATTCAAAATAGGAGTAGGAGTTATATGCAAAAAGGCAAGAACAAATAAAGATAAAGTAGTAGAATTAAATAGTAATTAAATAAGTAAAACAATTAAAAAATATAAAGAAGATAAAACAAGAAAATTGCAAAAAAAAATAAAAATGTGGATTAGTGATGGGCACGAGTCGACACGCTGTGCCGACTCGGCACCGCGAAGCTCTGTTACGAGTTAGCATGATGTGCCAACTCGGCACCGCAAGGCTCTCTTACGAGTTGGCACGCAGTGCCGACTCGGCATAGAGCTCGCATGTCGAGCCTCGAGGATGGGCAAGGCGGCACGCATGTACCGAGTCGGCACCATCCGGCTCTGTTACGAGTCGGCACGCTGTGCCGACTAGACACAGAGTCAAGATAAAAATAAAATAATTTTTTTATTTGATTAAAATTCAATACATATATTATGGTACTATAAAAATAATGTGTATACAAATATTAACTAAAATATAATGTGCATGTGTATATTTAAAATAAAATAAAATAAAGTAAAAGAAAATAAATAGACTAGAAATAAGATAAATACCTTGCTAAATTTAATGGTCTATAGCTTGACCATACCTTTTTGCATTTAGGTAAAGAAAGAGAGATCGATTCTTGTGGATCAATTACATTATCAATCAAATAAGGCTTGAGACGATGACCATTCATCTTGAAGCTTTCACCTTTGTTATTAGCAATATCAATTGCCCCATATGGATGAACTTTAACAACTTTGAATGGACCCGACCACCTTGACTTCAATTTACTGGAAAATAACTTCAATCTAGAATTGTAAAGCAGAATGAGGTCTCCCTCATGGAACTCCTTCTTAACTATATGCTTATCATGCCACAATTGTGTACAATCCTTATACAACTTAGCATTTTCATAAGCATTCATTCTCAATTCTTCTAATTCATTGAGTTGAAGTAGTCTTTTCATACCCGCTTTCTTCAAATCAAAGTTCAAAGCCCTAGTTGCCTAAAATGCCCTATGCTCAAGTTCTATGGGCAAGTGACAAGACTTTCCATAAATCAATTGGTAAGGAGTAAGGCCAATGGGTGTTTTAAAAGCTATCCTATATGCCTATAAGGCATCATCTAACTTCAATGCCCAATCCTTTCTTAATGAAGAAACTGTTTTCTCTAGAATCCACTTGATCTCCCTATTGCTCACCTCAACTTGCCCACTTATTTGTGGGTGATATGGAGTAGCCACCTTGTGTGTAACTCCATACTTCTTCAAAAGAGCTTTAATTATATGATTATAAAAGTGTGAACCACCATCACTAATTAATACTCTAGGGGCGCCAAACCTTGGAAAAATAATTTTCTTAAGCATCTTCTTGACAACCTTAGCATCATTAGTAATAGTAGCCATTGCTTCTACCTATTTAGAGATATAATCTACCATAACCAATATGTATTTATAACCCAAATAACTAGGAAAAGGACCCATGAAGTCAATACCCCAAACATCAAAAATCTCTACTTCGAGAATTTCTTTCAAAGGCATTTCATATTTCCTAGACAAATTACCTATTCTTTGGCATCTATCACATTTAAACATAAATTCTCTAGCATCCTTAAATAAAGTAGGCCACCAAAAACCATATTGAAGTACCTTAGAAGCTGTCTTTGATGCACTAAAGTGTTCGTCTACATCCAAGGAATGACAATGTCTTAAAACATCTTGGACTTCATCTTAAGGAATACACCTTCTAATCAAACCATCTCCACATCTCTTGTAAAGCAAAGGTTCCTACCAGTAGTAGAACTTACTATCATGCATAAATTTTTTTTTTTACCGAAAATCAAGCCCATAAGGTAGAGCTCCACTCACAAGGTAGTTTGCAAACTTTGCAAACCATAGAAGTTCCTCAGAAGCTAATGTAAGGAGATGCTCACCATGAAATGACTTATTGATTGGCACACCATCATCACTCTTATTTAAATCCTCTTGATCTAGTCTTGATAAGTGGTCCACAACAAGATTCTCACTTCTTTTCTTATCCCTCACTTCCCAATCAAACTCTTGAAGCATTAGAATCCACCTTAAGAGCCTTAGTTTTGCATCTTTCTTGCTTAGAAGATACTTGAGGGCAGCATGGTTGGAATACACAATGAACTTTTGCCCCACAAGATATGCTCTAAACTTGTCAAAAGCATAAACAATAGTAAGTAACTCTTTTTCCGTAGTGGTATAATTAATTTGAGCATTATTAAGTAGTTTACTAGCATAATAAATTATATAAGGCTTTCCTTCTTTTCTTTGCCCTAAAACAGCACCATCTGTAAAATTGCTTACATCACACATGATCTCAAATGGTTGCTCCCAATTAGGTGGTTGTAAAACTGGTGCTGATGTAAGAGCTTTCTTCAAAGTCCCAAATGCATCCATACATGCATCATCAAACTCATAAATAGCCTCTTTGGCAAGTAGCTTGCATAGTGGCTTTGCTATCTTGGAGAAATCTTGGATGAATCTTCTATAAAAACTCGTATGTCCAAGAAAGATCCTTATATCCTTTACACTCTTTGGAGGTGGAAAATTGGCAATGACCTCTATCTTTGCTCTATCAACCTCGATGCCTCTTTGTGAAATCATATAGCCAAGAACAATCCCTTCTTGTGCCATGAAGTGGCACTTCTCCCAATTAAGTACTAATCCATGCTCCTTACACCTATCAAGGACTTTAAAAAGATTTTCTAGACAATTTGCAAAGTTAGATCCATAAATACTAAAGTCATCCATAAATATTTCAACACAATCATCTATTAGATCACTAAAAATTGAAAAACATGCATCTTTGGAAAGTAGCGGGAGCATTGCATAAGCCAAAAGGCATACGCCTAAAAGTAAAAGTACCATATGGACAAGTAAAAGTAGTCTTAGCTTGGTTTTCGGGATGAATATGAATTTGGTAAAAACCACTAAGCCCATCAAGATAATAAAAATAAGAAAAATTTGCTAATCTTTCTATAACTTGATCAATAAAAGGCAATGAAAAATGATCTTTCCTAGTTACTTTCTTTAACTTTCTATAGTCAATACACATACGCCAACCCATGATAGTCCTAGTAGGCACTAAGTCATTATGTTTATTTTGCACAACGGTCAAGCCACCCTTTTTAGGAATAACTTGAACGGAGCTTACCCATTTATGATCACTAATGGAATATATGATCCCATTATCAAGCAATTTAATCACTTCCTTTCTAACCACTTCCTTAAGAATGGGATTGAGCCTCCTTTGAGCTTCTATAGTAGGCTTAGTATCATTTTCTAAAAGGATTCTATGCATACAAATAGTTGGACTTAATCCTTTTAGGTCATTAATTGAGTATCCTATTACTCCCTTATGCTTATTTAAAACATCACATAAAGCATTCACCTCATCACTAGGTAGTAAAGAATTTACAATAAAAGGAAAATTAGAATTATAATTAAGAAATGCGTACCTTAGAGTGGAAGGCAAAGGTTTAAGCTCTAAATTGGGTGCTTCACTTGGTGAGGAAGGTTTAGGATCATCTTCCTTTCTTAATGGCTTAAATTTTTGATACCTATAAGGATAAGTAGATGGAGCCGATTCCAACATGCTTACACAAGCTATAACCTCCTTATTGGAATACTTGTCATCAACCTCTTGTGGCATAGAATCCGACAAAGGGTCTTTACCTAAATACTCATGAACAATATCTTGTACACATTCATTAATTATATCAATTGAGTTTATCCTTCCACAAACTTCAATAGGTTGAGATGTCTTAATCATTTTATAAACATAAAAAATTATGGACTCATCATTCACTTCCACCTTAATTTTGCAATTTTTCATGTCAATGACCACTCCCGCGGTCACTAAAAATGGCCTCCCCAACAATATAGGAATTTTGAGGTCCTCTTCTATATCCATTACTATAAAATCTATAGGAATAATAAATTTTCCTACTTTGGTGGATACATTCTCAAGCACACCTAATGGATATTTAATAGATTTATCCGCCATAGAAAGACACATGGTAGTAGGCTTTAATTCACCTAAATCTAGTTTTTTATATATAGAATAAGGCATTAAACTCATGCTAGCACCTATATCACAGAAAGCTTTATTAAATGCAAGATCACCTATTCTACAAGGAATAGTAAAAGAACCTGGATCCTTGAGTTTTGGTGGAGTTTTTGTGAACATGGCCTTAGACTCTTCAACTAGTGAAACTAGCCTACACTCTTCCATTTTACCTTTATGGTTAACAATGTCCTTCAAAAATTTGCCCCAAGATGGTATATCTCTAATAGCATCCATAAAAGGTATAGTAATAGTTATGTCTTTGATATGATCAATAAACTTACCAAATTGTTTGTCAAGATTATGCCTTATGAACCTTTGTAGGAAAGGTAAAGTTCTAAAGTCAACCTTTGGCTCACCTTTTTTGTTTGGTACTTCTTGAGTAGTCTTTTTTTTCATCCTTTTTATCCTTCACACCATCATCTACCCTTGAGTTCACCACACCCTCATCATCATCCTCATTCACCATATTCTTCTTACTCATTAGAGCATCTCCAACCTCCTTACCACTTCTCAAGTTTATAACTTGACAAGATTCTTTAGGCTGAAATTCAGGTTGACTAGGTAGTCTTCCTAAAGGTTGAGGGGTTAAAGAGGCTTGTTCAATAATTTAATTTTCAAGGATTCTATTGTGGGAAACAAGTTGATCAATTCTCACATTAAATTGCTTGAATTGGTCTTCATGTTATTTGTTAGTGGTTCATTGTTGGTTTATGAATTGCTCCATAAGACCTTCTAAGTTAGACTTTGGTGGTGGTTGTGGATTAAAGGAATGATGATTTGGTTTCATAGGAAAATTAGATGGGTTTTGTGGTTTGGAAAAATTTTAGTTAAATGGAGGGTTTAATTGAGAGGATGTGTTTGATCAAGAAAATTCGGGATGGTTTCTCCATTGAGGGTTATAGGTATTAGAATTCAGTCCCCTCTTTGGTTAAAAGCTCCTAGCACAAAACTCACATCCTTATTAGCATTAGAATTCATATTACATTGAGTATATGAATGAGATCCTCCACAAGCAATATTAGCATTATCAATAGAATTAACTTGAGATTTACTTACGAACTTGGTGAGAGCATCTACCTTAGCACTTAACAAATTGATAATGTCAAGCTCTAAAACTCCTCTTGCCTTTGCCATTGTTGGCTCATCATCCATGTATCCTTGAGATGCAAGCTTTTCAAGTAGAATGACAGCCTCCCTAGCCATTTTATCCATCCATTTCCCACTAGAGGCTGCATTGACAATATTCCTATTCTCATCCATCAACCCGTTGTAGAAAATTTGAGGGATCATCCAATCGGGCAAGCCATGGTGTGAACATTGCCTTTAAAGTTCCTTGAATCTCTCCTAAGCTGTATAAATGGTCTCACTACCATTTTACTTAAAAGTAGTGATCTCATTACGAAACTTGGCAGTCTTTTATGGTGGAAAATACTTGTGAAGAAATGCTTGCTTCAATTGGTCCCAAGTAGTGATTGATTCACTTGGCAAACTAGCAAGCCAAAGTTGTGCCTTTTTCTTGACTGAAAATGGGAAAAGCCTAAGCCTTATCGCATCATCCGTCACTCCATTGATCTTGAAGGTAGCACACACATTGAGAAAAGCTAATATGTGAGCATATGGATCCTCTTCTTGTAAACCTCCAAATTTATTATTTTGCACCATGTGTATGATGCTTGGTTTAATTTCAAAGTTATTGTTGGCTATTGATGGAGCCATAATTCCTCCAAAATTACCCGTTATATCGGGCATGGCAAAA
The DNA here is from genome assembly GCA_949673435.1 of Macaranga tanarius. NCBI lineage: Eukaryota > Viridiplantae > Streptophyta > Magnoliopsida > Malpighiales > Euphorbiaceae > Macaranga > Macaranga tanarius. The sequence goes on from CATIWO010195513.1 coordinate 26,998, forward strand.
TTGTCCAAAGTTCATCTCTCTGGTTCCGTCATGATGTTCAAATTTTGTTGATTCAGTATTCTTTGCCTTTGCTCCCTATGCAAAGCACATAAAGTTAACTCAATTTCGGGATTAAAATGCAAAATATCACTAGCACTTTTACTAAGCCTCATCATGAAAACAAACAAAAATCAAACAATCAACGAAACTAAAACTTACAAAAATTACAAATAATAAAAATAAAATAAAGGCCTAAAATAACCTTTCTGTACCCTAAGTTAATAAAAATACTAAACAAATTCCCCAGAAATGGTGCCAAAATTTGATGTAGGTCAAATTATAATTACCTTAGTCTCTAAGACTAAGTATAGAGCAAGTAGGGTGTCGAACACTCGGGAATTTGGAGTTATTTTATATTAACCGAATAGGTACTAAGATGGATAGGCAAAACAAATGCAACTCTCGTTGTCATTTAAAGGTAATTCATTTAGAGTCTACAAGCATTCTCATATCATCATAGAGATAAACATAATCCATAATATTACTATGCAAGGTTTATAATTTTTCCTTAAGTAGAAAACCTTGTCTCCAAGTGATTTCATTGCCTTTAGTGAATTCAATTATATTTCCACCAAAATGCACCAACTTTCATTGCGTACATATTTGATTTAAACATCATATATGGTGGCCAATCATACACAACATATTCAAACTCACAATTAAATTCAAATTATTAATATAACATAAAATAAAAGATATAATTCATTGATTCATTCTTCTTTGTAATTCTAACAAACAATGGTTTAGCTAAGATACATGATAAACTCAATTAAATAACAACAAGAAGGTAAATAAAATATAAAGTACTAAGAGAGAAAGATAGAACTTTGAATGTAGATATCCTTCTTGAAGATTCCTTGACTTGCTTTGAATGTTCTTCACTTGAATATTTCAATTGCACTAACAATACTAACTAAATAAAACTAACACTTTCTGACAAATAAAAATAAATGTTTTCTGATATCTCCTTATCTATACTGTTATTCCTTTTTCTAAAATGCAGCCAATACAAGAGCTCAATACTTCTTCGCATGTTCGATTATATCTCTGGGCTTCTTATACCTCTCACATTCTGCCATCACTTTTGCCATTGTTCTTTTCAAATCGGTAGCATCTATATGTACTACCGGAGCTGCAGGTGGATTCGACACATCCCTAGGTATCTCTGGAGGTGGTACATAATACACATTCCTCGATCTCCTAGGTACTTGCTCAACAATTGATGTTGAAATAACTGACATTGTCCTTGCAAGCTATCAGCATGCACATTTGGTATATCATCTTTCTCATTGCCAACGGAAGCTGATGATGGAGATGATTCTCTTAAAGACATTCGAGTCCTATCAAGAATATTTTCTAGCTCAACTAGCCTTATTCCATATGGTTGGACATCACATCCTCTTTCTCTACCTCTAACCCTACCACGACCTCTACCATGACCTTTACCCTAGTCTCCAACCATTCAACCTCTAGTTCTTGCCATCTTCTGAAAATCAAAATCATAAAACTTTATAAATTTTCATCACTACAATATCTATACATTTCTACAATTATAATTCATCAACTCGATATTCCTCAATGTCCTTAACATATAACACGATATTTCTTAATGTCTACAGAATCTAATAACCTTAAGCTCTGATACCAAACTTGTAATGCCTTATCTTTTTATTAATTACTAATACACAATTATATCCTTTAATCTTAATTATTCAATCTTAATACGCCTAACGAGCTCTTAAGGTTATAATACAAACATCTAATATAACACGGAAAACCTGTACGAATTTGAACCATCATTTATTTGATACTTCTGCTAACAAAATCACTATAATTTGAGTGACTAGATAATACCACTTATATGATTCCATTCCCCGATTCTCAAGCCATTCAACACCATTTCTATCATAAATCCATAGATTAGTAATTTTAGATGTCAAGATGATAGCTTAACAACAGTACTGAAAAATATATATAATATCAAGCACTAAGGTACTAACTATCCATCATACATATATATACATCATCAAAATATAAAGGAGAGTACTAGATGCTTAAATAATTAATACAACAGTACATAATCAATTGCCCTAGCATTTATCTCTAAGGAGTCTCGGATTTGTGTCCGGTAGATGGTGGTGGTGATGATAGTAGCAGCAACATGTCCAAGCCAAAACCCTCAACTAATACATCTAGCCCCATGGCTCAAAAATAAAATCTAATAACAAGCTTTGGAGGGTGTAGAAATGGATATAGCAAAAATCCAAAAAGATGCGTCAAGAAGACTGCATCACACCTAGGTGAAGGTGACTTGGACATCCAGCGAGGTAGCATAATAGACTCAAAAATAGTACAAACACTGTCTAGGTGGTCCTCTCGCACAGATGATACATGTGCATCAGCTCCGATAGGCAGGACTATGACCTTGAAAACTAACTCCGCATCTATGTCATGGCAGACTATATACTGCACTAAAGTCTCCACAGCTGTAATCTCATAAACCATAGTAGCCCACTGGACTGCCATGTCGCTAGGCTATAGACTAACTAAGCTGTGAAAAATATTTTAAAATAGTGGTGAGTAATTCCGAAAGAAAATTACCCAGTGAACAACTAGTATATTTTTAAATGGAAATATCAATTTCAAATATACTTTATCCAAATAAAGCAAAGATTGAAAAGCTGTTAAATACTTGATAATATGCATCATTATCACAACAATGTTTACCAAAAAAATACTTCTTTTCCACAAAGGCATTTTAATAAAAGACTCCCATCAAATGAGAAGTATTTAAATATTTTCAATAATAGTGCAACTAAATCATAATAAAGAGTATATAAATTTCTTTCTCAAAGAAAAATGAGACTCGAGGTAGTCAAACCGTTGTTTAAAATCTGTAACTTCTTTAAAGTTTAACCATCAACAATTTCTAAACAAATGGGGTCTAGATTCGCAATTTATAAATAATACAGAAATGCATATAAATTCCAAAAACTCACAATTCAATACACTAGAGAGCTTTATTACACAAGTTACAATTAATGTGGAAATTCATATAAATTTACTTAGTTATTATATCAAGAATTCATGATTTGAGTTGTTATATGAATTCTCATGTCGATTGCCATTAGAGTTGAGAATTTCATTCTTTTGAATAATCAGTATTATTGCCATTTATATATGTCGTAGTCGATAATTATGTGATTATCTCATAATAAACTTATTTCTCAACCTTTTCCTGAATGAACAACAATATATAAATAACTCTCTCATAACATCTCACTTTATTTTTATGGCTCACACTAGCCAAATCATATAATCTTTCACAATAGTATCATATGAATACATTTCAACCATAAGGATTCGCCCTAAAAGCACATTTGAATCCCTGCGCTATTCCAAAGACAGTTATAAATCGAGTGGCCAGCTCATCTTTTCCAACTCATCCCATATACATATATTTATAGATATACGTATATACTCATTGCTTAATTATTCAGGAATTGATCAATATAAAGATTGTATATTATTCATATTCTTTGCAAATGCATAATTTTGCCATTTTGACGTTCTTTATGACTCATTCACTAACTTCTAATCTTATTTTTTTTCTTTATAATTTAGTCTCTTTATCTGAGACTCAGTAAAATATGGTATTCATACGTCTTATAAGTTATTCGGAGAGTTTCTAATTTTCTAATTGTTCACATGTATTATTCAGGTGCTTGGTTCAAGTTTATTCTTTAATTTATCAAAAACAGTCGAAACCAAGTGAAATTTAAGTTATAGAGGCGCCTCCTTTACACAGGAGCATCTGGCGGCGCCACTGCAAGAGTCAAGGAGGCGTCACCCTCCTTCCTTAGAGGCGTCGCCTCTGAGGTAAGCAAGCGTCACCTCTATAAAGAGGCACCGCCTTCACAGCCTCTGATTCAAAATCAGTAGCAAACCAAAATCAAAACTTGAGATTTTCATGAGTGGTTGAGGTTAGTTGTTGGAGAAGAAATAGGTTGAAAAAAATGGCTGGAGCAGAGGTATTTATAGAAAGAAAGGAAGAGTGAATTCAATTCGAGTGGCTCAACACATATGAGTGAATGCAACAAAAGGGGTAGTTGAAGTAGGCGACGTCGTTTAGGGGAGGACATGAATTTGACGGATATGGCGGCGGGGGCAGTAGGAGTTGCAGGGAGTCAGGGCCATAGATAATATTATTATATGGCTGCGATTGGCAACGGAGGACGCCTGTGGAAAAGAGTGATGGATTGCAAGGACGTGGGGATAGACAATCAATAAAAAAATGCAGTTTGCGTGTGGGACTTGGCTAGTGGGGGGAAGTAGAATCAATGTGATTAAGGTGGTAATCAATTGAAGTAAGACAAATAGGGATTGTGTAGGGAATAAAACAATGTTGAGTGGTTGGGTTGGAGAGGCTACCGTAGTTAATGGAAGTTAAATAAGTTGCGCCAGGATGAAAGAAAAAGGGCCTTGGGCTTCAATTACAAATGAAAGGCCTAGCGTAAGGGAATAAATTAAGCTGGGTGGAGGAGTGATAATGGAAAATTTAAGGAGGGGGCAGCGCAATAAAAAAATGTGAATTAATTTATATGAAAGGGGTAAATGAAGATATTTATGGAGGTCATGGGAGGAAAAAGGAAAAAACTGCTAATATTAAATTCGAAAGTGAGAGGAAAGAAATAAATTATAGCATAGGAATTTGTGAGTCTTAATACTAGGACTAAGCACGGGTGTTGGAGAATCCAAAATGTTCTAAAAAATTGAACCAAAAATATACTGAGCTAAAAATAGCCGTTGACCATTTGACTTTTTCCGAACCGAACTGTCTCGAAAATTTTTATTGGATCGGGGCCAAAGATTTTGAATTCTCCGAATGGAGATCAATCCTGAACCGCTCCAAATTTTACCGAACTGAAGAACCGAAACTACAACCGATAATTAAATAGAATTACATATATAGTTTCAATTTTTATATTTATTTTATTAATGTTAAATCAGTTAAAAAAAAATCAATAAATAATTAAATTCATTTTAAGCACAATTAAGTATATATTGAAATAGTAAATAGCATTTCAAAATATTATAATATAATTTATGTTGAAAAATTTAAATTTATCTTAAATAATAAAATTCTAATGTAATATAATTTGTAATTGTTATGGGGTTGTTACTAGTATTTTAGGATACATATTATTTATATAATTTTTTTCATAAAAATATTTAATAATTGTATGGTATATTTGTCATATATTGTAAATATATTAATAAATTATTTTATAATAAAAAATAACGATAAATAATTATATTAAAAATTATTTAATTTTATAATAAAAGTATGAAATGGTTAGTAATTTAATAATTTGATTTGAATTATATCTTTATGTATTTTTTTAATTCGGAGAAGAACTGATATACGAACCGAATTGAAACGAATTTTTTATTCTCCAAAATGTTACGAACTGAAAATTTAGAGCAATTATGTAGCCTTAATTTTTAAATCTCCAATAGTAGTGAGTAATGTTGGAGAATTGCATTATCTGAACCGAACCGAAACATGGTCACCCCTACTTAAGACAAGGCAGAAATGACCAAGCGAAAAAAATATTTGAAATTGGAATAAGAAATTATAAGCAATGCAATCAGAAAAAAATGAAAAAATAAAAGAGAAAAAAATGTATAAGTCAAATTAGACAGGTTTAAGAAAAAATGGGCTGATAGATACAAGTGCATATTGTGTGTAGTTAACAATAACAAATATTTGGGCGGACTGAAAACGTAACTATTTGCGACTGTGTAAAAAAAATAAGTTATATATACGGGAGCAGATATAGTGGAAGAATGTAGCACCAATGGACACAACAGTTACTTGATGAATAAATAAAGATCGTTTAATTGTTGATTGACAGAAATTGGTGGTATGAGTTGTAATTAAAATAACCGTTGATTAATTAAAATTGTGCAAAATTTTAGCTTATTGGGCAGATTTGGGTTGGACATTCAGAAAGGGGGTGGTTGACGAGGAAGAGAATGGCAGGGAGATACTAATAGAAGCTTGAAAGTTATTGTGAGACCCGCAACACGTGACCTCAAATAAACCATACACATACTCAAATTATATAATCCATAATAGCATAATTATATATAGATAGATTCCATACACAATCATTTATATATCATTACATTCAAGTAAGGAAAGTATTAACAAATTATATGTATTTTTTTTTAAAAAAAAAAACAGCTTGACCTTGCTAGACATGAGAGTGAATAACTCTCACCACAAAATTCAAAATTTCTTGATTCTATTTTTAATATAAACTAGACATATAAGGTTATAACATATCCAAAATTCAGCTTAATACCAGGTCTACAAAATAAATGGAAAATTTTTGAATTTCAAACATGTGTCCTGCACAAGTACAGTGTGAGCAGGTCAAGTTCCGTCTAAAATTTCTCAAATTATACAAGTCCAATTGCAAAATCCTTTTTTATAAATTTATTTAACACATAAATGAATAACTTTTATATTTTAAATATTGTTAAGTTCAGTCTCTAAGGTCCTCATATTAATTGGGCAAAATTGGACTACCTATAGAAAAAGCAAGCAGAACCAGTCCCACTCCAAGTATAATTTCTCATTGCACGTATATTATTTTACAAAACTGTTTTACGGGGTTTTAGATAACATATAAAGGAACAAAACTTATGTTTATCACTTTGCCAAATTCAGTCTCTAACATCCTTAAAAAAAAATCATTCACATCAGGTAGCCTGCTGAATCAGTTACCCGAACCAGTCCCAAATAAACATACAAAGAGTTTCACCTATTTGCAATGCACAAACACAACATGCCTCTTGAACAATTATTTACACATATAACATAGATTTACTCTTTCAAATATCATATATATGTTTGCATATTATCAACCATATACACAAACTTCATAACTCTCAATACCAAAATGCACACTACATCAACTTCTCATACTCAAGCATTACATATTCAAAATATTTAAAATGTGGTGCATGACAATGAATGGATGAAAGTCAATATCACCAAGTACACCTCAAGCCTCCAGAAGTTACAAACAAAGCAAGCGTCAAGTTCGGACTAACTATTTCCTGAAAAATAGTTGCAAAGGGGGGTGAGCTTGTGACTCAATAAGTAATTACTGATATAATCATACATATATCACTTCTTAAAAACTAATTAAACATATAATATAGCAAGCGTTCCTTTTCCAAAACATCCACACTTATATACCAATCATATACCATTCATATACCAATCATATACCATTCATAAACCAATCATATACCAATTATAAACCAATTATATACCATTTATACACCAATCATATACCATTCATAAACCAATTATATACCATTTATATATACCATATAATTTGGTTTCTGGCCGGAACCACCTCACATGCGCATTTCTCATAAGTGGTTACATACTAGGACTATCAGCCCGGTTTAGTCCCAGTGCTCACATCCTCACTCTCTCACATTTCATTCATTGGGTAGCTATACGCCTGTCTCAGCTTACCCATTCCATAATTTAACTTTTTCTCATATGACCACTACTGGAATTATCCGCCCGGCTCAGTTCCAGATTTCACAAACAGTGAAGGCTATATGCCCGTTTTAGCCTCACTATCACACATATTCCTTACTAATTCTCATCATCGTTCAAAAAATTCATATAGTCATGCACAATTCAAATTCAATAAACATACCTCACTCTTCCATCACATTAAATCAATCATTTTATCACTCTTCATCATTCTCACAATATATACACAAATCATATATATATATATATATATATCATTCATAGCACATAATTATTTAATTCAAGAGAATCAATATACATAGCATTATATTAATAATTACTTACACAAGTGCTTCCACTCCTTCAAAATAGAAGCTCTCCTATTGATTTGCACAACTTTTACCCTTATCATACCTATACAATATTCATACATCAAAATCACATCACCAATAAGACTCTAGCACTTAAACTCAACTAAATGCAACTATGTGTCATTCTATGCTATAGGTTTAAAATATCCAAATAATTCACACACATATCCAAAAATCCTGAAAATATTACTAAAGCTAGATATGGGAGTCTACTTTAAATTTCAATTAGAATTACTCAATTTGGATGTGTGCAGAATTAACTATGAATTTTTAAGTAAAATCGGGTAAAATAGGAAGACA
>CATIWO010195563.1:0-10737 GCA_949673435.1 Macaranga tanarius
TAATCCCTTCTCGAATCGTTTGGGCAGTGCACTCTTGTGGAGATATTAAACATGCTCGTGACGGCCCAGAAGGCCATCCAAGGTAGCAAAGGGAAGGATGTTGCTCTTATTGCTTCTTCTAGTAAGACTAAAAAGAAGGGAAATAAGAAGAAAAAGGGCAAGATAAGTGTTAAGCCCACGGGTGGGATAGCCAAGTATAAGGGCAAGGCCACCATGAGGAGGGCAAATGAAAGTGTTTCCACTGCCAAGGAGAGGGATATTGGAAGAGAAATTGTCTCAAGTACCTTTAGTCCCTTAAGACTAAGGGAAAAAGCAATGATGGATAAGGTAATACTTTCTCTAGTTTATTTACTTTTAAATGTTCTAAGAGCTCATCTAATGCATGGGTATTGGATACCGGTGCTAGTTCTCACATTTGTTCATCCATACAGGATCTAGCAAATGAGAGAAGGTTGAGGCCTAATAAAGTGACCTTAAAGCTTGGAAATGAAGCAAGTGTTGTAGCCAAGGCTATAGGCTCCTTCTATTGATTTGTTTGATCATGTTTTGTTATTAGATGATGTATTGTATGTACCCAATGCTTTCAAAAACATTATCTCTATCTCTAGTTTGACTAGTAGGTGTTATGAATTCCTATTTAGTAGAGATGAATGTAAACTTTATTTTGGAAATAAAATGATTGGCATGGGTTATATGATACATGGTTTATATTACATTGATAATATGTCTAATAACATTGAGCCTCAATCAAATATGAATGCAATGCTAATTAAAAATGCCATTAACTCCAAACATCTTTGGCACTTAAGATTATGTCATATTGCAAAGGATAGGATCACGAAGTTAGAAAAGATGGGAATCTTGAGCGATTTTGAATCCGCATCCAATCCAACTTGTGAGGCTTGTCTTCAAGGCAAAATAACAAGGTTACCATTTGTTGGACAAATGAGAAGAGCCAATGAAGTATGGGAAATCAAACATAGTGATATATGTGGGCCATTTAAGGAAATGGCTAGAGGTGGTTTCTACTACTTTACTACCTTTATAGATGATATATCAAGGTATGTGCACTTATTTCTTATAAAGAACAAGAGTGAATCCTTTGAATAGTTTAAGAAGTTCAAGGCCAAAGTAAAAAATCAAACACATTAATCCAATCGAGGTGGTGAATACTTAAGTACCGAGTTCATTGAGTTCCTTAAGGAACATGGCATTGTATCACAGCTCACGCCACCTGGAATACCACAGTTGAATAGTGTGTCTGAGAGGTATAACAGTACCTTATTAGATATAGTACGATTAATGATGAGCTATATGGATCTTCCCATATCACTTTGGGGTTTTGCACTCCAAACGGCCTCCTATATCCTTAATCATGTTCCATCTAATTCCGTTACTTCCACACGATATGCGATATGGCATGGTAAGGCACTAAGTCTTAAACATGTTAAGATTTGAGGGTGCCCGACTTTTATCAAAAAGCTGAAATTGGACAAGTTGGATGCAAAATTGATTAAAGGAAGGTTTGTTGGATATCCTAAAGATATTTTAAAATATTGCTTTTATCTTCCTACTAAACAAGTTGTTGTTGTAAGTAGAGATGCCATATTTCTTAAGAAAGAGTTTCTTGAGGAAGGTGGCAAAGGAAGGAAGATAATGTTAGATGAAGAGTCATCTAAGGAAGCCCAAAAAATTGATCATATGAACATTGATCAACCTAAAGATCCTATTCCAATTGAGAATGTCATCACACCAACTCTTAGGAGGTCTATTAGGGTATCTCATCCTCCGGAGAGATACAGTTTTCTCCATGATATGAAAGAGTTGCATATACATGAAGAAAGTATTCATGATGACTACTATATATGGAGAGGCTTTATATGATAAGGATTCTTCAAAATGGCTTAATGCAATGAGAACTGAAATGGATTCCATATATGCTAACCAAGTCTGGACACTTGTTGATCCACCTGAAGGTATCATACCTATTGGGTGCAAATGGATCTTCAAGAGAAAGATTGGCGCAGATGAGAAGGTGGAAACCTATAAAACTAGGCTTGTAGCGAAAGGGTTTCATTAAAGGCAAAGGGTTGACTATGAGGAGACCTTCTTACCGGTAGCCATGCGTAAATCCATTCGGATTCTTCTTGCTATAGCTACACACTATGATTATGAGGTTTGGTAATTAGATGCCAAGATTGCATTTCTTAACGGTTATGTTGAGGAAGAGATTTTTATAGAGCAACCTAAGGGTTTTAAATCCGAGGAAGGCTCAAAAGTGTACAAGCTTAATAGATCAATCTATGATCTAAAGCAAGCTTCAAGGAGTTGGAATCATCGTTTTGATGAGGCCATCTGTTCTTATGGTTTTATTAAGAATGTAGATGAGCCATGTGTTTATAAGAAGGTTAGTGGGAGCCAACTCACTTTCCTGGTCTTGTATGTTGATGACATACTTCTCATTGGCAATGATATTGGTATGATGACTTTTGTGAAAGTATAGTTGTCTAAGACCTTCTCGATGAAAAACTTAGGAGAAGCTACCTATATTCTCGGAATTTGAGTCTATAGAGATAGATCGAAGAGAATATTAGGTTTATCTCAAAGTTTTGACTTGGAAAAGGTGTTGAAGAGGTTCAATATGCTTGATTCCAAGAGAGGATTGTTATCATTTAGGCATGGTATCCACATTTCCAAGACGATGTCTCCCAAAACATCTGATGAAATGGTGGAGATGGCCAAGGTTCCTTATGCTTTAGCTATAGGAACCGTAATGTATGCTATATTGTGTACTAGGCCAGACATTGCCTATGCTGTTAGTATGACTAGCAGGTTTCAATCCAACCTAGGCTTAGAGCATTAGGTGGCAGTTAAGGCTATCCTTAAGTACTCAAGAAGAACTAAGGATTTAGTTTTAACTTATGGAGGAGCTGACTTACAACTTACGGGTCTTACAGATTCTGACTTCCAGTCAGATATGGATGATAGAAAGTCTATGTCCGGGTTTGTCTTCACCTGTAATAGAGGTGCATTGAGCTGGAAGAGTTCCAAGCAAAGTATCACTGCTGATTCCACTACAGAAGCTGAGTATGTAGCCACATCGGATGTTGCTAAGGAAGCTATTTGGATTCAGAAGTTCATCTCCGAACTAGATATTGTTCCTTTTATTAAGTCGGTAGTTCCTCTCTTCTGCGACAACAATAGAGCCATTGCTTTGGCAAAGGAATTGAGGTCTCACTAGAAATCCAAACACATCGAAAGGTGCTTCCATATTATTAGGGAACTTGTTGGGAAGGGTAATGTTCTCATGCAAAAGGTAGCTTCAGCCGACCATGTGGCTGATCCACTCACTAAGGCACTTACCCAACTATAGTTAGACCACCATCTTGAGAAGATAGGTCTTAGATATTGTAGCGAATGGCACTAGTGCAAGTGGGAGATTGTTAGTATGGAAGTTCCCTAGGGCCATTTTGTATGAAAACATTGTATATTAATCCATTTGGCAATAAAATATTCTTTTAGATAAAATGTTTGTTTATTTGAATATTTACCATTAGTATTATGTTAAATGAGTTTATTATTAAGAGTTGATAATATGAGTGACAAACTCATTTAGTACATATGCTATAAATGTTCATAGTTGGTGAATTAATATAAGGGTAATATTAATCCCTAGACTATCACCTCTGTCTATTTTCCTTCATTGGTATGTGATACTGATAGTGGGAGGTAGTGAGTCGCATGCTACTTAATATGAGATATCAGTATAGACATATGGATACTTATGTGATGAGTGGATCAAACAATGACACAAGATTAGTGATTGATTGGGAATTCACTTTAGTCAACAATCACAATCTTGGACATAATTAGGCATATGGTCCTTTGACCTGAGGCGACACAGTCATCCACATATGGTAGATTAGAGTTTGTTACCGCTTACATACTTGTGCTAACCACATATGGGTATATGGCATATAGTGGCTCTAGTTAGTTATATGTAGGGATGAGTGATCGGCCAATATGGAATTCATTACCTGGAGTGAACTAGGGATAAGATCCTATGCTATCTAAGTTATTCTTGATGAATAAGTACTTGACCAGGTTAAACTTGACTTTCCCGAAAAGAGTTTCTAGTAATAGTCGTGTTTTATCAAGAATTGAACTTCAGATGAGGTCATATGATAGAGGCAATTAGATTTTGACTAAACCTTGACTCTAGCCAATATCGGGATCTCATAATGAAGGGACATTTAGTGCACGGTAATTATGTTCTTTGGTTCTTGTGAATCTAGATATAGCATTCATTTATAATTGGGTAGTCGTGATATCTATATTAGGGGTTACTCATGACTTATGGGAACTGAATGTAATACATTGGAATTTCACATTCAGTATGGAAAGGTGTTTCCATAATATTAAGTGTTAATATCATTTCCCATTAACATTTAGACTTAAACGTAGTAAGTCACACACATAAGGGTTGCACTTATGATGATTAATATTAATTTAATTATTAATACAAGAGTTTAATTAATTAATTAAATTAATTGAATTGGATTTGCACATATGCGGGGATCTAGCATATCCCGAAATCCGAATTCAAAGATTGGAACTTTATTGCATTTAAGTAAATATTAATTTAGGCTTAATTTAATATGAGATATTAAGTTAAAAATTAAATTAATATTAGCCTTGCAAATATATATGGACATGGGCAATGAGATGGACCATGCATGTTATGGATGATGGACTTGGTCTATGTGATGGACTATAGGCATTGGACTTGGTTTAAAGAGTTTAAACTAGTCCACTTGTTATTTATATGGATTGGGTTTTGATTAAAGAGTTTAATCTAGCCCATTAATTGTTTGGATTGGATTGGGTCATCTTTAAGTGTAGAGAAGCTCATAGCCTAAGCCCAAGCCCAAGCCCATTAAGTGTTAATGGAATTGGAATAGTGATTGGGATAACAATCCAACTAGACTAACCAATTCAAAGATAGTGGCTTCTTATTGTCAAGGTTATGGAATTCCAAGTTTTTAGTTGACTTGGAATGAAGACTTTGAATGGTGACTAGCAATAGTTGCTAGGCTTGACAAAGAATACACCAATTGGATTATTTAATTAATAAGAAAGTGTAAAACAACAAGCTAGTGTTGTAATTGTCGGCCAAACAAAGGAAGAGAGAGAGTTTTGGTTACTCAAAATAGACTAAAGGAAAAGAAAGAGTGTCTTTCTTCTTCCTTAGTTCGTGAGTGAACCTTTCCATAACACAGGTGTTGTGATATCTCTTTCTAACCATCACCATTGAGGGCAAACACTTAGTTCCATACATTCAAGATCAAAAAGCTTTCACAAGCTCTTGGGTCTATTCAAAAGAGGCTTGTGTGGAGAGCTTGTTGGTGCTTGAAGATCAACCAAGTGCAAACCGTGTGTCATAAGCTAGAGGCTTCACGTTTGGGGAGCTCAGAGCTAGTGGATTGCAACAATCAAAGCATATTGAGCGTTCTACAAACTTGGGAGTTATGTAAGTGTTATTTGACTCTTAGTATGTAGGGCCTGTAATATGATTACATGTCATTTTGCTTATTGCTAAAATATTATCCATGATACATGATTTATTAGTTATGTAAATTGCATGTGATTTAGATCTTGTGGCAATGAATGGATTCAAACTTGGTGCAAGTATTGCATGCTTCCAAAATTTTTTTAAAATTCTACATATTTGGTTGCTTTAAACTTCCATTCCCTTTAAGATGCTAGGACAAATAATGTTGTATCTTGTATTATTTGTATTAGCATTTAGTACTCTTATTGTATATATTTCTGATGATGTATATTTTATGTTATGATGGATGGTTAGCACTATGGTGCTTTATGTTATATATGATATTGGTATGTTGCTAAGTAATTATCTTGCCATCGTGAATTTATTGCAATGTGGATGTATATGATTAATCAACGATGAGTGGCACAGAAGTTGAAAGAAAAATATTATCTAAGTGATGTTATTTCATTATCTGATTTGAGATGAGTTCATTAGCAAAAGTACCTAAGTTATGAATTAAGGTTTTAATTTGTACAGGTTTTGATATTTATATTAAGTGTATGCATTATAACCTTAAAGGCTCATTATGTGTATGCATTTAATAATTGGTATCAAAGGAATTAATTGAGTATTAGTAGTTAATTAGAGGATAAGGCATGACTATATATATATATATATATATATATATATAGGAGTGTTTGTACTTCATAGTTGTTTAAGGATATATAGTGTCTTTGAACCAAAATAAAAAAAAAAATTAAAAAAATAACCATATTATGAAAATGTTATCATTTTTATGATTAAATTATAAAAGATGATTTTATTTTATAAATTTATAATTAAATTTTATAAATTTTGAAAAATGTAATTTTTATTAATCAAACCTTAAAATTAATTTTTTTTAATATTTTAATAGGAAAACTACAAAACATTATATTTTTTATATTTATTTTTTAAAATAATAACATTTTTCTATTTTTTATTTATAATTTAGTTTACATTTTATTTTATGATAACTATATAATAGGTTAAGATTATAAAAAATAAAAATATTAATAAAAGAAAATTTTTTAAATTATATTAATTAAAAGTGATAATACTTTAGATTAATTATATTTTATTTGAGCAAATAAAATCATTAATGAGAGAAATGTATTCCCTCAGTGACCCTATATCTTTTGCAAAAATACACTAACTTAAATAAATTTTTGTATAATCCAAAATCCAAGCACCGTAAGCTTTTTATCTATTTATTTATTTGGTACCATAAAGTTGCCGCGTATCTATGGTGAGATATTATAAAATTTCTCAAACTATGGTTGTAGATAGGGGTGTAAATGAGCCGAACCGAGTCGAATTTTGGCTAGCTTAGATTTGGTTCATTTATAAACGAGATGAGCCCGAACCGAGCTCATTAGGCTGCTAAGTGTTCACGAATTTAAACGAATCTAAACAAACTTAAAAATTTTCTAAAAATACAATGTATAAATTTAAATTATTTATTAAAATAATTTAAAATAAATTATTTACTAAATTTTAAAAATATATTATTACAAAAAATCATAATTTTATAATAAATTATTTACTAAATAATTTATTATAAAATTATGATTTTTTGTAATAATATATTTTTAAAATATTTAAATGAATAAAAATTTATATATTGTATATCTCAAATTAAATTATTACTATATTAAAATTGCGAGCCGGTTCGCGAGCCTTTATTCGAGCTTGTTCACGAGCTTTCACGAGCCGAGTTTTGCATAGTTTGAGCTCGGCTCGTTTATTAAACTAGCTTCAATATATGAACTCGAACGAGTTTTTAATGAATCAAGCGCCGAGCTGCTCGCGAGCGGCTCTGTTCTTTTACACCCTTATGCGTGGCCTCAATTTCTTTTTTCTTGTTATTTTGTATCTTCACTCGGCTTTTTGAGAAGATGGGCCACGAAAAGAATTGAAGTGTGAAGAAATATAAGAGTGGACATGTGAACTAGTAAAAATACATAAGGTAACTTTGCTATTTGATCATTTAGTAGTGTGATTGTTGGTTTTTTTTTTTAATTTTACTTTTATAATTTTCAATTCTCTACCACTGATAATTTTTTTAGCCTTTTTGAATTTGTATTAGTAAAGTTCATTTATAAAGGTAATTTTTTTACTCTAAAAGATTTATCTTTTAATTTTGTTGATTGTGATGGAGCTTGTAATTAAGTTCATTTTTATTCATTGTTAATAATTTTTGTCGCAGGAAATAACAAATTAGAAGAACTAAAAGTTCCATTTACCTAAGTATAAAATGGTCCTTTTATTGTTTGTTATTCCACCTTCCTCTTTATGTTAATTTACAATTATTATCAATATTTTGTTTATAAATTAATTACACTAAAGTGGCTTATAGATATTTGTTCCAATTAAAAATAAATTAAAAGATATAAATATGAAATTAATAAATAAAAAAATTTTGATTAATGTATTTTTTTTTTACCACTAAATTTTGACAATAAATATATTTTGTGGAAAATAGTACAATTATGAGAGGATTATTTTTGTACCTATATTTTGAAAAAAAAAAAAATGTTTTGTAACAATATAAACTTTTGTCACCATAAAACCAATAATTTGAGTTTGAAATAATAAATTGTATGAAAAAATTATATTTTATTGTGACAATATGTTTTGTCGTAATAAATTAATTTTAATGATAAATTATTTTTGTCACAATAGATTTTTCTATATTATGACAAAATATAATTTTGCCACAATATATTTATTGAGACAAACTTATTGCGAGCACTTTGTGACAAGATAAATTTATTATAATAAATATATATTGACAAAAAAAATTAAATACTATGACAAATTAATTTGTTATAATAAGCTCAAATTCCTATAGTAAAGAGCGTTAGATTAATTTTAATTGGATTAAGTGAGAGAATGTAAAAAAAAAATTAAGCTCATTAAGTGCGGCTCAATTAAAATTAAATAAAAGTAAAATCCTAATTGGATTATGTGAATTAATATCATATGTTGATTTCAGGGTTCCATGATGGATGTGCATATCAAATAAGAATGTCTATATAAATTGGTCCTCTCTCTCATATAAATACACAATCCTAACGTCATCTAAAAAGTTGTGATTAAGAATTAAGGGATAAAAAAGAGAAACTAATTTTCTCATCAATGGTTTCAAGTATAAATTCTCCTGCAAATTCAGGTAAGTATTCTATTTTATATATTTTATTATATCATTAAAGTATTTTATTTTTAAAATCATTAGAGTTTATGATTATAATGTCTTGTTATGATGAAATCTAATTTAAGTTTTTTTTAAAAAAAGACTTAGAGAGCTTATGAGAAGGGTGAAAAGCTAGTTATATATGATAAAGCCAATATAGTTGAAGATGTAGAGGACTCTAGCAATCAAGGGGATCTTCTTATTATCACTAATGACATATTTAATTCTACAAATGACTGAGTTTTGACACTATCTACACATTCCATATGACTCGAAATCAGAAATGGTTTTCAATCTATTAACAAAGATATATGGGTATTGTGCTTATGGAAATAATGATCTATGTAAGATTGTCAGAGTTAGAATACTCAGAATTAAGATGCATGATAGGATCATCAAAATATTTATGCATGTTTAGCATATTCCTGCCTTAGGCCAAAATATTATTTCGGTGTATACTTTTGATAGTAAAAGATACAGTTACTCAGGTAGAGGTGGAGTGTTGAAAATTATCAAGGGTTCTTTAGTGGTTATGAAGAGACAGTTAAAGCATGTCAAATTATACATCTTGAAGGGTTCTACAGTTTTAAGTGAGCAGTCATCACTTCCTACTTGTTGGATCTTGAGAATACTATACTTTGGTATATGCGTCTTGGATATATATGAGAATGGCTTGGTGGAGTTGAGAGAGGATTGATAGATGGTCGGATTAGCAAATTGGAGTTTTGTGAGCACTATGTGTTTGGAAAATAAAAAAGAGTAAGTTTCAGTAAGGGCACTCACAGTACAAAAGGAACACTTAATTATATTCATCCAAACCGTTGGGAGTCATCTCAAGTTCCTACTAAAGGTGATGCAAGTTATATGTTGATGATCATTGATGACTTGTCAAGGAAAGTTTGAGTTGCTTTTTTTTTTTTTAAAGTACAAAAGTAAGGTCTTTGCTACCTTCAAGTAGTGGAATACCATGATAGATAGAAATAGACTTTAAAGCACGTGAAGCATGTGAGACCCGCAACACGTAGCCTCCAACCCATCCGACACGTGTTCCAATTAGAAAGAAAATAAAATTCTTTCAAGAACACAACTATATGCCATGCACCTACATACTCAACACACAATCACATAGGTATGCAATGCACAATAATATCAAAATAATCAACACGGCCAGATACACGGCTGTGTTCCTACCTTTGTTCCTCATTACATAATATGCGAATTTATACACACCCATGTCGAACATCTGAACATTCATTTCTACAATTTAACAACTTATCGATATAAACATAATTTACGGGAAAATCTACCAAAATTTGGGTAGAACCTCCCCTAGGATATAATCATCTCCCTACCACAGTAGGGCCAATCCTGCAATCAAACATCCACACTACCATTCTGCATTCACATCTTAAATAATAATTACCCATTAATCATAAATATATACAAGTATGTATACTCATACAACATTCCCAACATATTCGCAAAATTCGTATTTCATTCACAATTAATATGTAAGCAATCATGGTACAAAAATGCATGGTTATGTTGTTCTCACTTTTGCTTTTCTTTCATTTCTTTTCTTTTTCATATACTCGTGGCCCATTCTCAAGATCTTTTTCAATCTCCCAACTTTTATCGAGATATTTTTCAATCTCCCAATTTTTATATCCGCATGATAGAATGGCCACATCTGAGCTCAGATCGTGGAGCTTAGTCTCCACTGTCACGACCCAAAGTGGAAACATGACCGGCATGTGAGATATGGAAGACTAAACCTCCACATCTAACGTAAGCCTGACGATAATAATTGAGATATCTAGGCATATTTCTTGGATATGTTTCATTATCATCATTTGAAATATCATGTGTATCTCTTGAATAATATTCATTTCCAAGATCATGCAACATGTCATAAAGGACATCTTCATCTTCATTACTTTCAACCCTAACA
>CATIWO010195614.1:0-15308 GCA_949673435.1 Macaranga tanarius
CGATTTTACGCTTTCCTAGCCTGACCTATAATCATGTGTGTTTTGTAATCCTGAGGTCAAAATTGGAAAACCGTTTATAAAATAACGCAGGAAGCAATAAGTGGAGGCTGCAAACAAGGGTGTGCATGCAAAGGGGTACAAACTTTGAGGGCAAAAACAAATGAAATAAGTAATACCAATAATAAAATTTAGAGATATTTATATAAAAAATCTCAATTTTTTATAGTCTTTTTAAATTAAACCCTAACCATTTTTTCTTACAAAAATAACCACTAACTATAAAATTTTTACAAATAATACCATATGTCTGCTTTAGTTAACGGAAAGCTGATATGACAGTCACTTTTTGATCTGCCTCAGTTAAGTGGAGCCCCAAAATTGCTTATTGCTTTGAAGTAATATTTTTTTTTTTAATGTTTGGACAACTTAAGAACACTCAGGGTTTAGGGATTTGTGATTTTTTAGTCTGCACAAAATTATTTGGATAACTTAACAGTTTAGAATTTTGTTTTAAAATAATTGGAAAAAATTAGTGGATTGTCTAATTATCAATCCAATAAGCAATTGTGGGCTTCACTCAACTGAGGTAGACCAAAAAGTGACTGTCCGTTAACTAAAACTGAAGAATGGTATTATTTACAAGATTTTTATAGTTGGTGGTTACTTTTGTAAGAAAAAATTGGTTAGGGTTTAATTTGAAAGGGCTATAAAAGGTTGGAGTTTTTTGTATAATTTTCCCTAAAATTTGAAAAGATTAAAAAATTAACATAATACCAATAAAATTAAACAGGTTGTGCACTTGAATGTGAAATTAAGTGATTTGAAAAATAAAAAGATAAAATTTTGTAAATAAATGAGCACTAAATAAAATATATCAATATCAAAATAACATTTATAAAAAATAAAAATACTCTAAAGAACTAATTAAATGAAGGCCTAATTACTTAAAAAATTCTGAACTTTTCAAGTTTTAACAATTTTAGCATGTTCTTTCAACTTTTATTTAAGAAATCTTAAACTTTATATTTTTTAACAATTTTAATACGTTCTTTTAAAATTAATTAAAAAATCAGAAACTTTACAAATTTTAACAATTTTAACATATTCTTTTTATAATTTATAAAAAAAAAATTGTTAAAACTCATAAAGTTCAGGATTTTTTTATATAATTAGACCAATATTAAATTATATTTGTTCAATCAATTTTTTAACATCCTATAAAATGTTGTAGTGTTTAATATTGATATGACAACATACTTTTTTTAATTTTTTTAAAAAAATTGAGAATTTAATGAATTAACAAAAATTTCTTATTAAAATATAGAATTTTTGAGTATTTAAATTTTATTTAATGGATGATAATGGGAGAGTTGGTAATCCAAGAATTGAGATAGTTTAATTTTACTAAAATAGTTTAATTAGCGTCTGGAGTATTATAAGATAAAAAAATTAGAAAAATATAAGATATATCATATAAGATTAAAAATAGTATATTTTAATAAGAAAATTTTTGCTAATTCATTAAATTCTCATTTTTTTTTTAAAAAGTAAAAGAAATATGGTGCCATATCAATATTAAATATTGCAATATTTTATTGGATGTTAAAAAAATTGATTGAGTAAATATAATTTAATATTGGTATAATTACCTAAAAAATCCTGAATTTTATGAGTTTTAACAATTTTTTTTAATAAATTGTTAAAAGAAAATGTTAAAATTGTTAAAATTTTTAAAGTTTTTGATTTTTTTTATAAATTTTAAAAGAACGTATTAAATTTGTTTAAAAATGTAAAGTTCAAGATTTCTTAAATAAAAGTTAAAAGAACATGCTAAAATTGTTAAAACTCGAAAAGTTCAGGATTTTTTAAGTAATTAGGCCTTAAATGAAAATATAGGTCTAATTACTTAAAAAATTCTCAATTTTTCGAGTTGTAACAATTTTAGGATGTTCTTTCCCAAGCTTCATGCATTAAGCTGTTTTGGGGATCGTGTGAGATTGAGGTTGCATAGCCTAGTTTTGTTGAGTGTTTTTCATAAATATTTGAAGATTAAGAAGATTTGAAGACATTGAGGTAATTTTTTATATTTCATTATAGTAATGGAGATATATGATTTAGGGTTTAGGGTCATGTGAGAAATAATATTAAATTAGGTTGTAATAGTTCCATTAACATCCTAGTAGATATTTAAATAAAAAAATTAGTATTTTTGGTAATTAAAAATTACTCCATATATTTTTGGAGTAGTATTTAGGTAATTGCTTATTGAATTTAGAAAAATAATTTTCTTTTTGCATGTTTCGGAATGGATACACATTTTTCCATATATTTTCACCATGGCGGTCATTTTACGTTATTGGGTACTGAAACTTTTTAGGTTGCTGGGAACATTAAGCCAAAACATGGCTTAGATTCAGACAGGGTTGGGTTTTTAGATTTGGTTGATAAAGTAGAAATTATGGGTTATCACTGTCCAAAATTATCATATAGAGTTCCTTGGGTAAGTTTAACAACAGAGTCAAAGGAGATGAAGGATGATAGGGAGAGATGCCGCAGGACATTGCAGATGACACAAGGAGCTTTGTTCTTAGATTAAAAGAAAAAAAAAGACTGCTAGCACCAAACAAATTAAGATGGCAAATATTCGATATTTATCCACAAGTATAGTTCAAGCCACTGCTAACCAGTAGTCCATGCAAAGGATCGAGTCAACTTCAAGCGATCTCAGGCTTCTTTTCGTTGGAACCATCCAAAAGGGTCTTCTCTTCCCCAAATCACAATCCTTAATTATCAAAACACACAAACTTAGTCCAACACTTGAAATCCTTTTTTTCTCGCACACTTGATTTCTTTTTTCCACTTGCACGCCGCCTCTCAACATTCCAACAAGATGATAGCACCATCTGTTTCTTCATCCACTGCAACAACGCTGGGGCTCAGTTCGTTCATGCTGTTGCTGAAAACGTTACCATTTCTGATATTCTTGAACCCATCTATGTTCCTTCCGTAGTTCACTCTTTTTTCCTCTCAACGGGGTCAAAAACTAGGAGGGTGTTTCCCTAGCAGTTCAAGTTACTGAGCTAGCTGATGGAATCTTTATAGGCTGCACCATGAACCATGCTGTTGTTGATGGAACAACGTTTTGGAATTTCTTCAATTCTTGGTCTGAAATAGCTCGTGGTCATAATCACATGTCCAAACCCCCTGTCTTTGAAAATTGGTTTCGAGGCCAAAGCTATTGCCCTGTCAGGTTGCCCCTTTCAATCGTTAAAACTGATCAAATGTTCCCTCCACCACCGCTGCAAGAAAGAGTTTTTCATTTCAGTAAGGAAAAGATTTCAATGCTCAAAGCAAGAGCAAATGCTGAGGCGGGTACTGACAAGATCTCCTCCCTCCAATCAATCTTGGCACATATTTGGCAATCTGTAATTCGATGATACAAATCCAGAAACATATATGTGGTTTCAAGTTGGTATGAGATCAAGATTGCATCCAAACATACCAGAAGAGTATTTTGGAAATGTGGTTCAAGGTGGGGCAGTGGAATTGAAAGTGAGAGAGCTACTAGAGCAAAATCTTGGCTACGTAGCTCTAAATATCAACAAAATGGTTGCGAACTGCACAGAAGACAAAGTAAGAAACAACTTGGAGTCGTGGATAAAAAACCCCATGCTAACAACAATGGCCGATTTAAAAAATACTTTAGGCATAAGCAGTTCGCCGAGGTTCAACGTTTACGGCAAAAATTTCGGATGGAGAAGTCCAATTGCAGTAAGAAGTGGACTTGGTAATAAGATGGATGGTAAGCTAACTGTGTTTCCAGGTGTGAAAGAAGGGAGTATAGATATTGAACTTTGCGTTTTGCCTGAGGTTTTGTAGGCTATGGGAAATGACGCTCAGTTCATGGATGCTGTCACATCTAATCTTTAATTAGTTCATTTGCACTGCACCCTGTCTTTGCTAACGGTAAAAATCATTGTATTATTTCTTATTGTTGTTGATGTTGTTGCTGACATTCCACTAGCAAATTGGTAGAAACTTTTAAAAAGATTATGTGCAAGGTAAATATTAAATACAATATTTTGACATTCATGATTTAATGCCAGTAACAATTTGAAGGCTTTTGAATATTTTTTTGGTCAATCAGCCAAAAATAAAAATATTATTGTTCAAAAAACAACCGAAAACAACTAAATCTATAGGATTCCCTTAGATTCTCATGAGCAAAACATCCCATGGGGAAAACTACGAATTCTCATATAGACTGCAGGATTCCACAATTTACTATTAGCTAATATACAATATATATATTATATCACATTCACAATATAAGTATCTTCACCATTAGAGAAGTCTAAATTAATGTAATCAAATTGGAATATATGAAATTAAATAAATTAAAATAGTTAAATTTTATCAACAAAAGCTAATTATATTATAGGATTCTCTTAGGTTCTGGAGGACAACATTATTTTCTTTCTTTTCAACTCATTCAAATCTAATATATTTTTCTCCAACTCCTACGTCTATATTATTTGAACTAAAAGCAAATGGTTTGGTGGAATAGTTGCATTTTATGGTAATTTTGCTTTATTGGGCGTGTGGTATTTCTTTTTACACTTAGGTGATGTAATATATCGCAATTAGTACTTTAGTGACAAATTACGTAACGGCGTTAATTAATCTTACATAGTAGATGACGTGGCATTAAATTATGAGAATCATATATAGATCATACATGAAAATTTAATTTTCCTATGAGATATCCTTGAAGTTTTTGTTTGCATTAAATTATGAAGGTCAAAATATTCAATTAGTATTTACCTTTGCACTTAATCATTATAAAAGTTTCCATGGATGCTAAAAATAATTTTTTTTTAAAAAAAATCATCTAAATTCTAGGGATGAATATATATAGTTGGTTGTTCATTAAATCTCAACTGAATTGCCTCCAAACATTCTAAAAATTCTATCTGAACTTCATTCCTTCATTAACTATTGCGTTTGGGTGAAAAAATGAGAATAAAATTTATCTTTGAATTGTTTAAATTTTTCAGCATATATATGCACACATTCACACATATATGAATAATTTATAAATAAATTAACATAAATTTTTTAGCATGAATAATTTATAAATAAATTATAATAATTTTTTAGCATATATATACACACATGCACACGTATAATTGACAATAAAGGGAATATGAACTTAATCTAATGAAGATTTTGATGGGGCATATTAATTATAATAAGCGGCACATTTTAATTAGTTTAATTTGTAAATGATTTTGGTTCGAAGAGTCCACCAAATTAAAAATTTCTCATGATCAGCTTGTCTTACCAATAATTAGTATTTGGTTGTTTAATTATTTTATTTTCCAATATATGCAGTATAAGCTCTTGTTGGTAAAATTTAGCTATTATAATTTATATATAATTAGTCGTAAATCTGCGCAATGCACAAATTATATAATAAAATAAATAAATAAATAAATTTAATAGAATAACAACTAAATAAGCTAAAAATAAAATATATCAAAAAAATTATACTTTCTTTAATTTTTATTGCTATAATTTTTTTAGTTATAATTGGATTAGTTTTGAGAATTATTATGTTAGTATTAAAATATGTAAACTTTAAAAAATTAGAATATGCATGGGTAAATTCTACATAATGCCATTAAACTTTGAACTCATAACATGAATGCCACCGAAAGAGTTTGTATTTTCATTAAAGAATATTGTGTTTGTACAACTGAATATATACATGTTTGTGTAACTAATATTAGATATAAAAGAAATTCAAAAATAAAGATAACAGGAAGAGGTAAAGATAACAGCAAGAGATAAGCACACATGATATGCTATAACAGAAAAAACAAGAAGATTGATCTCCATCAATTTCTTGCAATAAAGAAGATATCCAAATGCATTTGGCAGCTGCATTAGCCAGTGACTTATATTCACTTTCTGTGGATGAACGAGATGTAGTAGGCTGCTTTTTGGCTGACCAAGATATTAAATTGGAACCAAGGTAGATCCCATAGCTAGTAGTCGAACGTCTGTCATCAGGACAGCCACCCCAGTCACTATCCGTAAAACAATCACGATCAAGAGTAGATGAACGATTCAATCGAAGACCAAAAGAAATAGTAGACTTGAAATAATGAAGTAATCGCTTAACAGCCTTCCAATGAACATCTGTAGGATTGTGCATGAATTGACACAGCTTGTTGACAGAAAAAGCTATATCCGGTCTTGTTAATGTGATATACTGCAATGCTCCCACAGTTTGGTGATATAGTTGATCATTATCTATGGGAGGACCCATCGTTTTGGACAAAATTGGACTGCTAGTCATAGGTGTTGGGTACGGTTTAGCATTCTCCATCTTCGTTCTATCTAGCAAATCTCCTATGTATTTCTGTTGACAGAGAAGAATTCCATCTGTGGTTCTCAATACTTCAATACCTAAGAAAAAACTCAGCTACCTAAGATCCTTAACTGGAAAATTAGATTCGAGATTATCAATAAAAGTTGTAATAGTGGTCTCAGAAGCTCCAGTGACAATGATATCATCTACATAGACAAGAATAAATTATTGAACTGAATCATTGTTAATAAAAAAGAGAGATGCATCAGCCTTAGAATTCTGAAAACCAAGAGAAAGAAGATAATTACTGAGTCATAAGAACCAAGCTTGGGGTGCCTGTTTTAACCCATATAAAGATCGATTGAGCTTACAGACATAGGAAGGATGATCCGGATCAACATAACCAACAGGTTGAGTCATGTATATATCTTCTTCAATATTGCCATATAAAAATTCATTTGAGATGTCTAATTGACGCATCTTCCATCCATGATAAACAGCAAGACTGAGAACTGTGCATATGGTATTAACTTTGATTACCGGACTGAAAGTCTCATGGTAGTCAATACCATATTATTGATTATACCCTTTGGCCACTAATCTTGCTTTGTATCTAGAGATAGAGCCATCTGTATTATGCTTGATCCTGTATACCCACTTATTACCAATAAGATTAGTATTGTTAGGACAAGGAACCAAAGTTCAGGTATTGTTTTTGATTAAGGCTTGATATTCCTCTGACATTGCATTTTTCCATTCTAAATAACAATTTGCTTGTGTGAAAGTTATAGGCTCGGTTAGTAAATAATTTATTAGAGATATTTTCAAAGGATATTTTGAAACAAGATTGGCCTGATGTCTTTACATTGTTGTAGGACGTAGCTGTATAGGATGTGTTCTTTCAGGATCATTCGATTTGGAACAAGATAGATTTGAGTTTGATTTTGAGGATTAGGATAGGATGAGATATCTATGGTTAGTTAGATAGGTTTTGGAGATATGGATGGAGAAGAAAAAGGAAGGACTTGATGTGGATTAGGAGAAGTGGAGTTAATATTGAATTTTGACTTTTCAGCAGAAGATAATATATTTAAATTGGAAGGAATAGACATACCTATGGGATTGGACAAAGGAGTTTGAATTGTAGAAGTAATCACCAACCAAGGATTTGAGTCATAATTAGGCAGAGGATCCTTTGAATTTGTGGCTATCTCACGATAAGGAAAATCATTCTCATGAAATTGAAGATGACGTGCTATATACATCCTTCCTGATTTAAAATCAAAACATCTATATCCAAGATGATTTGGACTATTTTCTAAATTAACACAAGGAATTGTGTGAAAAGAAAATTTGTTTGTATTATAGGCACGCAAAAGAAAAAAAACTAAGCTTCCAAAAATTTTAAAAGTGTCATATTTAGGATGTTTATGAAATAAAGAATAAAAAGGACAGTTGTTATTTAAAACCGAAGTAGGGAGTGAATTAATTATGAGAATAGCTTGATCAAAAGCAAAATGCCATAATTTTAGAGGAAGACTGGCATGAGCCAGTAAAGTAAGTCCCATATCAACCACATGATGAATTTTCCTTTCAGTAATTCCATTCTGCTCATGTGTATGAGGACAAGCAATTCTATAATTAATTCCTTATTGTTGAAAATAATTATGCAACTTTCTGTACTCTCCTCCCTAATCAGATTGCACAGCTTTAATTTTTCGATCAAATTATTTTTCTACCAATTTTTGAAAAATTAGAAAAACTTGAGAAAGTTCACTTCTTTATTTAATTGGACAATACCAAGTGTATTGTGTAAAATCATCAATGAATAAAATGAAATATTTATAGCCCAAACTAGATACATGAGGTGATGGTCCCCAGATATCAGTATGAATAAGTTCAAGAGGATGACTACTGTGATAAGTAATAGAAGGCAATGAAAACTTTGAAAATTTTCCCATTAAATAAGAAGAACATTCAGAATTCTTAAAATGAACAGCATATGATAAATGAAAATCATTAACTAATTTATTTATTATTCTCAAATTTGCATGTCCTAAACGTGCATGCCAATCAATTGGAGGAACAACTGCATAATTGACTGAACTTGAAATATGGGGTGACAACTTATACAATCCATGCTCACTCTGTCCTTGGAGTATGACTTCCTTCGAGTTTTGGTCCTTAACAATAAAATGAGAGGGGTGAAATTCAAAGAAACATTTATTATCTTTTATAAACTTTTTTACAGAAAGTAATGGTTTAGTCATTTGAGGCACATATGCAAAACATTATTTAAAAGGAAATTGCGATTATTGAGTGAAAAAGAAGAGTTGCCAGAATTGTGAATATCCAACTTGAACCATTTGCAACCTGTATTTGATTTTGTCCCTTACACTCATTGTTGATATTAAGTGATGAAATATCAGGAATAATGTGATGAGATGCCCTAGTGTCTGCATACCAAGGAAGCATAGACCCTTATGGATAGTAAGGTGTTGTCATAGCTGGCACTGAATTGTGGAAAGCCATATTTGCTTGATAAGATGAACCACCATTAAAGGAACCATTTGTGCACTGATTGAATGACCTATTATTATTATATCGACGACGACAAGTATTGGCTTGATGATTATATAATCTATAGATATGACATGGATTACAAAAATTATTTCGACGAGGACCATTATTAAAACTAGGACGATTTCCATTTGCACCTTGTGAGTAGGGTCTTGGAGTCGGCAGAGGCAAAAGTGGTTCTTTATTTGCTAAGTTTGCTGTTGGAGAGACTTCATTATGACATTTGAGTAGAATCTCATGAGCCACAAGTTGCCCATGTAGTTCATGAAAAGGAACAGGTTCTGGCCGAATGTTAAGAGCAGTAATAATGGAGTGAAAATCAGCTCTAATATTCTGATATATAATGGCGTTAAATTCAGCAGAAGAAAGAGTCTTGCCAGCAGCTGCTAATTCATCTGCAATTGCCTTGGTCTTTTAAAGATATTGAGATACTAACATGTCATTTCGTTTAAATTCTTGTAAATCAATGAGTAATTGTAACTGACGGTTTTATGATGCAGAACCAAAAGCTTGAGCCAAGGCATTCCAAACCTGTAAAGAGGTAGTCAATCCAGTAATGTAGGGAAAGACTTCTTCTGTTAATGATGATAAGATCCATGAAAGCAACATCTAATCCTTTTTGAACTAATCATTGTAGGCTGGATTAGGAATTAAAATTGAAGGATTAGTATCAGTCATAATTTCTTTTGGAGGGGGAGCAAAAGACTTGTCAACATGATTCATAAGGTTTTGAGAATTTAGAAGAGGAATAAATTATGTTTTCCAGGCTAGGTAATTTGAAAATTTTAGCTTGATAGCCAAGGAATGTACAACAGTTGTAGAGGAGGAAATAACTGGAACAACATTTGTATCTTGAGATGAAGTAAAAGATTGAGAAGAAGAAGAAGAAGAGCAGTCAGAAATTGAAGATTGAGTTGCCATAGCTCTAATACCATGAAATAGTTTATATTTTCATTAAAGAATATTATGTTTGTACAACTGAATATATACAAGTTTGTGTAACTAATATTAGATACAAAAGAAATTCAAAAATAAAGATAACAACAAGAGATAAGCACACTTGATATACTACAACATAAAAAATAAGAAGATTGATCTCCTCTTATAGCCACAACACTTCACTTTGTAACAACAAAATAATAATACTTTAAAAAGCTTGCACCCACTGCCATAATCACCATTTTCAAGTGACTACTCCGGTGAGGAGCTGACATGTCAGTCACTTAATCGCCAAAAGCTTTACATTAAATTCTATATCAGTACTTGGATCAAAAGTAGTATTTATTACTTTTCTCTCTCCTGACCTACCTCTCTTCTCTCACCTATATCACCTTTTAAATGGTAATGAGGGCCTAAAAAAATTCTCTCTCCTCTTCTTCTATTTTCTCAATTCCCTTTGCTCTCATCTTACCCATCACTGCCCTAATACATTTGCTTATCTTAGGAACAACTGATCTTAGCATTGAAATCCGATCATTTAATCTCTTTCTTCTTCTTCTTTCAGCCATTAGATTCTTTAATGGCTACCTTTCTAACTTCTTACCTTTAATCTTTGATTCTAGGCAAGTGCCAGTGCTAAAAATAGCTGTTTCAGGAGACTGAATTGGCTCAACTTTACAAGAAGCAGGCAGTTCAAGATTCTGAACATGATTTGGAAGTAAACCCATGTCCTGATCATCCTCCATTGGAGTATGATCTTCTTGAGTAGGATATGGTGGCATATCAAGAGTGTTATAAGAAGAATCAGTGAATTGGGAAGCAAAAAAGTGATCATCTGCGAATGGTGGATCGCCAAATGGACAAGAAACTTCATTGAAGTTGTAAATGTTGAAGGCTTTCTGTTGCTCAAATGGAGTAGAAGTGAATTCTTGGCAGAAAGAACTTGGTGGAAGTGAAGTTGATGCTACTGAATTAATATCACCAAATTCATCAAAGCAATTAAAGCTCCACCCATTAGAGAAAAATTCACCAATATTTATTTGAAAACTTGCTATGGTTTCCATATTATCTCTTTTTAGAGATAAAAGCTCTTCCAAAAAACCATGTTGATTGATCTATTGAATTTTATTTGTCTCTCCTCACCTGACAAAGCAAAGCAACGATCATATTTTTTCTCAACGATAAAATTCAAATTCTATTCCTAGTCCTAGTCAACATAGGAGAACGTACGTGTAAGAGTGATGTAAGCAGTCCCCACTGCCATACCCATTTAATTAAAATATCGATCTTAACCGTCTACCTTCTGTTCACAGCTCAATCATAGCCCTCCATTTGATTATAAATACGCTCTCCTCTTTGCTCCTTTTTGTTTCTACCATTTCAATTTCTTTGTTTGCTTGCTGCTCTCTCATTCTCTCATCACATTAGATTTCTACATCTTCTCCTTCTCTTCCCTCTTTGTTTGTTTGATGCTGAGTTCATATCAGTGTTTATTTTTGTATTTAATTCTTTTAATTTAATTAATTACTGCTTGTTTGATTCTGTTTTTGTTGCTCATTTATTGCAGGTTGTTGTTGCCGCCTAACCCTTAATAAGCCGTTGTTGTTGTTTGATTTTATTTTTATTGCTTGTTTGTTTACTGCTCGAGCCTAAAGCTTTAACAGTCATTTTCCATTGTGACCCACACATTACAACATAAAAAGACCCTAATGGTAGTGAGATTCTTTCCTATGGTAGGAGAGAAAAAATGATTTCTAAAATGAGAATTAGGGGGTGCGTTTTGATTGACAGTGATGAAGGCATGCTCTTTTCCCACTTTGCATGTTGGAGAGAAGTGAGAGAAAATAGTTTGGGCAGGTGAGAGAAAAGAGCTTGGGTAGGAGAGAGAATATAAGGTAAATGGTACATTTGACTCAGATACTGACATGACATCTGATTGTATTTATTTAGTGATTAAGTGGCTGACATGTCAGCTCCTCACCGGAGTAGTCGCCTGAAAATGGTAATTGTGGCAGCGGGTGCAAACTTTTCAAAGTATTGTTATTTTGATGTAACAAAGTGAAGTGTTGTAGCATTTCCATTATAAGTTTAAAGTATAATGACATTCTGTGCAATTTACCTGAATATATATATTAAATGCTGAGCGTTAAAGTCATTAAGCTCAAATTTTGATACGTGTCTTTTCTCATAATTGAGTATTCTCTTATTTTGGCTTATGTGTTCAATTTTAAAAATTTATAATATTTTTAAAAATTTTTTAACCACAACAAAATTCTATTCTATTCCTACTAAAACACTATTATACATGTATGAATAGTAACCTAATAATATTCAAATTGTATTTTTTTTTACTTCAAATCACTCAATCTTAAATCTTGCTTACATATAGATTGATCCGCTTCGTTGAAATCATGTTGGGGTTCAAACTAAGCAAATATCAAATTATTTCTCGATAGAGTAATTGAAATTGTTCACTCTATATACTTTGGCCATTTCTATCATTATTACACTTGAGATCCCTTATTTCCCATTTTAAAACTTATTTTGAAGGAGCATTTTAATGTTTCATTATTTCTATTTTTTTTAATTTTAAAATTTAATTTAAATAAATTATTAAATTAATCGTAATTTTTTTTATCTCAACCTTTTTTTGTTTTTTTTGTTTTAGGTTCTTTATTTAATTATTATTTTTGCTTTAGGTCCTTTATTTCTTAATTATTGTTATTAATAAAAAAAGTAACTAAATAAAATTATTATAATAAATTTTTAAAGTTCCTTCTTTTATAAACTATTTGCTTCATATATAATTTAAAATTTATTAAAATTAATTAATTAATTATTTTAAATATATATATTGGCGCAACGTGCAGATACACAACTAATTTTTAATAATTTAGAAAAATGTGTAAGTGATTTGAGTTAGAAAAATACGTACCGTATAAATATATTTAGAATTTGAGTATTGTTAGGTTAGTATTGAGATATGTATAATAATGTTTTAATTAAAAAATAATACCAAATAATTATTTTAATTTTAATTTCAATTTTTTTTAAGAAAAAGTAAAATTTTAATAATTCAACACAAAAGATTTGAAGAGTAAATTAATGTTAAATTATGGAGAAACACTTGTCAAATTTTGGCCTTAATAATTTTAAGATTCAAAATTTAATATATGTATAAAATATAGATATATAGATTAGATATCTCAATGCGTGCTTATGTTAATTTTTCTTTCAATTTTTTTTGTATGTAAAAAGTTAGTCTTATGTGTGATTTAGTTTGATATAAGGTAAGTATTAATAATCCGACATATCCTAAAGATTTTAAACACTTGCTATACTTCATTTCGTAATAAGCAACAAAAACATTTTCTTTATGGCTTGGTAGATTTACTTACTGTTAATTTGTGACTTGAATTTAGCCTATGGTATTATTATTGTAAGTGTTTTGAATGTTATTGTGCGTTATATTCATATTGGTGGTAGACATGACCTGCAACACGGGTGTATTATAGAGTGTGTTGAAGACTGTCATTTTGTCTAGAGATAAACACAAACAGCAACACGGGCGCATCGCAAGATGTGTTGAGATAGATCATTTAGTCTAAAAGTGAACACGGGTCGAATACGACCATATTGGAGGTCGTGCAGCAAGGAAATTCTTTCCCAAAAGGATTTGACTCTTATTTGAGAATTAAATTTTTATCACTTATATTGAAAAGGTTCATTTATTGAAGAGATTCCTTGATTAGGTAGGATTTTATATCCTCTATAAATAGAGTTACATGTATATGTGTTAAATGAGTTGTAGAGATATCGCGAATGCCTTGTCTTTTATACGTGTGCCAAGTAGAGAGCTTGATTGGGTGTAATTGGGGCTAAGGGTTGAGTGTTTATCTCCATAGTATTTTCTTATATCTTTGGTTGATTATTGAATTTATTCCTCCTTCGCCTGTGGATATAGGCTTACACCGAACCACATTAATTTATGTGTATTTTGTGCTTTCTCTATATGTGGTGTTATGTTTGTCTATTATCTTAAATAATTTCTAATCTTCTCACACTTCCGTAAGACCTAAAATTTCCTAACAAGCAGTATCGGAGCAATCAATAATTATTTAAAATTTTGTTATGGCAATATCAAAATTTGACATAGAAAAATTGGATTATAATATGAGTTTTGGTTTATGGCAAATAAAGATGCGAGCCCTTTTGACACACAATGGGTTGAATAAAGCTTTGTTTGAGAAGAAAAAATTGGCATCTTCAATGGCCAAAGAAAATATGGAGGATTTGGATGAAAGGGCTATGGCTACCATTCACCTATATTTATCAAGTGAAATATTGCGAGAAGTTATTTATGAGAAGACAACTATAGTGTTATGGGTAAAACTTGAGGGGCTGTTTTTGAAAAAAAATCTCTCTAATAAACTCGTTGTAAAACATCTTCTACATATGCTTAATATAGTAGAAAATATCTCATTGAGAGCCTATATTAATGAATTTACATCTATCATGATTGACTTGGAAAATTTGGAGATTAAGTATGAAGAAGAAAATTTGGCTTTTATATTTGTTGGAGAATATATCCTACATTAGAAAAGTATAAAGAGTTAGAGTGACTTATAAGTGGTGTAGATTGGGTCTTAATACAATCCAATTAGTTTTGTGTTACATGGGCTCAACACCATTTATAAGTCCACTTGTGAGTATGTGGGCCAACACTCTCCGGGCTTATGGACTTATTTAACATGGTATCAAAGTGGTGATCCTGAGCTCGTGTTTAAGACCTGAAGTTGGGTGTGGCCTGTTTATGACCTTGTGAGTCGTTGGGTGCGGCCTGTTTGTGTTTGACAAGTATAACTAGCTAGTCCAGTCCCAGTTACACTTAAGGGGGAGTATTAGAGAATATATCCCATATTAGAAAAGTATAAAGAGTTAGAGTGTCTTATAAGTGGTGTAGATTGGGTCTTAACATATTAACAAGTCCACGGGCTCGGAGAGTGTTGGCCCACGTACTCACATGTGGACTTATAAATAGGGTTGAGTCCATGTAACACAAAATCAATTGGCTTATATTAAGACCCAATCTACACTACTTATAAGCCATTCTAATTCTTTATACTTTTCTAATGTGGGATATATTTTCTAATACTCCCGCTTAAGTATAACTGGGTGTGAACCAATTATACTTGCCAAACATAAATGGGCCGTACCCAACCAAATGCAAACGGGCCGCACCCAATGTGAGACCCGCTACACGTGGCCTCAAACACAACCAACACGTGTTCCAATTAGAAAGAAAATAAAATTCTTTCAAGAACACAACCATATGCCATTAATACTTCATATTCATCACATATATCACATAAATATATAATGCATAATAACATCAAACTTAACCACAAAACAT
>CATIWO010195712.1:0-12799 GCA_949673435.1 Macaranga tanarius
TAAAAGATCGAGTCATATAACTCAAAACAATTGAAAACTTGCAAAGATAAATTAAATTAAATAATTTTTTTAACAACTTTTATTTTATTTTATTTATTTTTATTTCTTTGGCTAAAAACACAAAAATGGCTAAAAACCCAACAAAAATGAATAGAATAACAAAAAATTAAAATAAAATTAATTAAATGACGCACTTCCCCGCAAACGGCGCCAAAAATTAATGCGCGTCGAAAATACCAAAATTAATTACTCTAAATATACTAATTACAAAACTGTAGATAGGATAAGTAGAGGTCGATCTCATAGAGAAGTGTAGCCAATTCTAATTAATTTAATTAACGACTCTAATTCTAAATAAATCCTAATTGAAAATTGATTATGAAAAATGAAAAGAAAAGGAAAGGGGGGGGGGGGGTTTAAATTCCATATTAAACTAAATTAAATCAAATTGAAAATAAATGCAATGAATAAAAACTTAGTTCTTAGTTCAATTTCACCCTACAAGTGACAGGTTTGATTAACAGCAATAACTTCTTCCCTTCCCAAGAAACTATCAATTCTAGGTAATAATAAGCTCTATTACCTGAAATTCCCCTTAATTCTTATTCTAACGAATAAGCTCTCATTAGAATCTAACCAATTTATAACCTAAAATAAGCTCTTTAGGTTTAATATATTGGCAGCGTTAAGAATGAAGGAATTAAATTGAATTAAGTAACTCTCGCATAAGTTTTGATGTTTAACTTAAGTTGTGTTATTCATAGAAATAATAAAAAACTTGTCCACAATCATATTTTTCAATTTTCCTACTTAATGATTCAGAAAAGAGTTTAATTACGTAATCTAATTTTTTTAATCTAGCAATTGATATTCATTGAATTAATTTAATAGACCTTATTTAAATCAACAAATCAAACATCAATTTACATTAATAACAGAATAACATTAATAATTTCTTAAAAGGAAAAAGGAAGAAATAATGTTACTGAAAAGAAAGCACCATCAACTTGAGTTAGTTCTCAAAATCCCCTTGAATTGAGCAAGAAAATCTAGCAATGCATCTTATCCTCAAAGCTCTATATTTATTCTAAAAGTTATTCTTCTTCTTCTTATTATTATTTTTTCTACGTTATTCTCCTCTTTTTAAAAGCACTCTCACCCTTTCTTTAAAATATCATGACATTACTAACATTAATTCTTTTAATTATCTCTCTATGTTATTCATTTTTCTTAATAACACTCTTAAGCCCCTTTAAAAACTCTCAAAATGTTACTAACAATAACTCTTAACTTTATCCCTATGTACTTCCTGCAGTAATAATAAATTGATATAGGAATTCTGCACTAATTAACTTCAAATCTGAAGTTGGACTCTTCATAAGAATTATAGCTATGAGTCTTAGCTTTCCATAAAATTTTAAATCACCTGAATTGGAATTTTGTAGCCCAAGATATGGCCCAATTACTAACATCTACTCAACACAATGCGAAATTTGTATCTTCTAACTTTAGCCCAAATTTTGACAATGTAAACGAACTCTGATCTTAATGAGTAAGCCTAATTCGAAAACGTAAGAAGTCCACTTCACTTTCTGAGAAGGTCACTTTCATGTTCTGAGGCTTTAGGTACTCCAAAACATTCACTGAAACTTGGAGGTTAAAGTTGCCAATTAACTGAAAAGTGCACATCTTGCTTAATGCCTCAAATTTGACTCCTAATTCACAAAACACATTAATTAGCTCATAATATCATAAAAATTATTATTAAACTAAGTGGTAAAGAATAAATAAATCATAAATATTTTTCACTCATCACTTCACCAGGGCAGGTCCTGAAGGTTGCCATAATAGTAGGTTAATACTGCCCTACCAGTATGACATTAACAATAACCTTGCCACAAAGCCAAGAGCTTGTGAGGTTGGAGATGCTTTTAATGGAGTTTAAGTGGGACTTACTGCACCAAGGATGTAAGGCCTAATCAGCCACTTCACTAGCCATATCTTTAGAGACCATAAGGAGGGGTTTATATGGAAACAATGCATGATGTGGTGCCAGAGTTCTACGGGCTTAGTTTAAGGCAAATTAAAAGGTTAGAGTTTCACAAGCCTTACCCAAAAGCAGATGATTGGGATAACCCTTACCTTAGGGGTTATTAAATTTTAGAGTTTTTACTATTTTCATATGAGAATGGACAATCCACATTGGAGCACATTGCAAAGTTCACCATTCAATGTGGTGAATTAGCCAATTATAAGAACTTCCCTAGTTACACGTTGAGGTTATTTCCAAACTTTCTCATAGGTGCAGCCTTCACTTAGTATGCTACTTTTTCTTGTAATTTGATGATCACCTAGTAAAAGATCGAGCTCTAATTCCATTTGCAGTTCTTCAGGATGAAACTAGAAGTATACATTATAGACCTGTCAAGGATTATCTAGTGACCTAGAGAGATAACTGATCTATTTATTTCTAGGTTCAAAGGATGCACAATAGATGTAAAATTATCTTACTTGAGATGGAGTGTATTAAGATGGTACAACGAGGACTTGATATCGAACTACAAAAGAAATTTCATGAAATATAGCTAAGGTGGTTGAATATGAGGAGTTGCTATGAGAAGAGAACCAAAAGAGAAAGGCTACCCTCGATGCATTATTAGAAGATAAATAACTATGAAATTGCTATAATAGATCTAGCTAATTCAGGCTCATATGTGTGTCCATTCTTGGTAAAAAAGACACCAAAGCTATGAAAGAAGGCTTATGCTACTAGTGCTTAACCACAATACATATTTATTATGTTTAAAACTAAAAAGATATTTGACTACTTACTCAAGGAAAAATTCATTCAACTACCAATCGATTATAAGTTCCTGTCTAATGAGGAGATGAAAGGAAAAGAGTATTATAAGTTTCACCACTCTTTAATTTAATCATAGTACTAATTTTTGTTGGACTTTTAAGAATGTAATTCATGATTAAATTAAAAAAGGAGTGTTGAAATTCTCAAAAAATAAAACTATACTGATCATAGAAGATCCTTTTCCCCTAGTAGCAATAGTCAATTCTACAAATATTGACCTTTATTTACTAATCAACTTTAGGTTGAGGATGAAGGGAATCATACAAGAAAAGGTGAGAAAAGTTTGGATGCTAAAGCAAAAAACTAAAAAAAATAGAGTGGAGCGCTAGAGTGAGCATAGAGAACCACAGAAACATATTGTGTCACTAGTGTCTAAGAAGCAGACTTAGTTCATCCTTCCTTCTTTAATGAAGCCAAATAGATAGTGGCATCAAGTGCGATATAGAAAATATCTAGCACCATTGATTGGAACTCAAAAAGAAGACTCTTGAGGAAAAAGGTTACAGAGAAAAGATAAAGGGAGATTAAAATGCCCCATCCAAATTAAGAAATTTAAAATGAAAGAGCTTCCCTAGGTAGAGAAATCTAAGTTTTATAAAAAAGCAACTAAAAATAATGAGTTAGAATCAGATGATTCATCCCTTCACACCTCCAATGAGGTACTCAAATATTTTGGTAGATGTTTTGTAGTAGGCAATATCTTGATACCATTGGGTGTGCCACTACTTATATTGTGTTTCCAATCTTTTTTAAATTAAATCAATCTAAAGATGATGTTATGGAAATATATGAAAATGATAGATCACCTAAAGAGGCTTAAGGGCAACTATGAGGGAAGAAGACTTTACGTATATGGATATGACAATTCAAGCCACAATATCAACAGGTCCAAAGAGAGTAATATTGGATAAACTTTCCCCAAAAATGGCAAGATATATTTAGCCTCTATATATTAAAGCTCATATGTATTGGTATACATATATCTAATGTGCTTGTCAATAATAGATCAACCATAAATGTCATGCCACTCAGAATGCTCTCAATGCTTAGTAAAATAAAAGAGGACTTGATTTCAATTGAGGTAACAATATCAATTTTTACTGGTGAAGTTATAAAAACTTTAAGTTTCTTATCAATATAAATCAAAGTGGAGACTAAGACATCTTTTGTAACATCTGTGTTCTTAAACTGGATTAATTAAAGTTAATAATAATTAAGGATTATTTGATTATATTAAATTAGTGTTGATTGGAGTAACTGTTATTATTTTAGATAAATAATTAAGGAGTTAATTTTTCATGTATTAAATTGATATTGGTGGGAGTTAATATTTTTATTGTGGTAAGAAATGCTAAGAATAAATATAAGAAATAAAGTTTGATTACATTAAATGGAATTTTGGAAGGATAAAATTAAAAGAAAGTGAGGATGTAATTGAAACAAATGGGAGTAAAAGAAGTTAGAAAGAAAGGAAGGAAAGATGAGGGATCAAAGTGGAGAAAATGAGTGGAGTTATTAGTTTCTACAGGAGAAGGAATGGCTATGTACTAGAAGAAAGAAGAAGAAGAAGAAGAAGAAAGGAAAAAAAGAAAGAAGAGAGAAAGAAGAGAGAAAGAAGAAGAGGAAAGAGTTCTCTGAAGAACCAAAATCTGAATTTCAGCAAGGAAACTAACAAATCTAGTAGGAGAAAGTTGTAACTGGCTCTAAATTTCATGGATTTTTCATTTAGGTTTTGGTTTTGGTTTAAAGTATTGGGTATATAAATGTTGAGTTGTGATGCTTTTCCTTTAGATCTAGAATTATTTTAATAGTTTTTAGTATGCTTAATCATATTTTGAAGTTATATGCATGATATATGAAAATTTGGTATTGAAAAATTGAGTTTGGGTCAAAAATTCTATAAATTTTCCTTTGAAGTTCATGTTCTAAAACTATAAAGGTGTACGCCTAATCGAACAGGCGTGCGTCTGTGCAACGAAGAGTCGGGCACCTCTGTACAGAGGCTGGCGCTCCTGCACAGAGGCTGGCACCTCTGTAGCAAAGGAGAGTGCCTCCACATAGATGTGCAGAGGTGCCCTCCTTTGCTACAGAGGCACCAGCCTCTGTGGCTCAGGCACACGCCCTTGTGCACTGTTTTGCGACCCATTTGACTTAAAACTTCAACTTTTTGAATGGTATCTTGAACCAAACACTGGAATAATGTGCTATAACATAAAAATATTGGAAAATACTTTTTATTGATAAAATGACATGAGATCTATAAGTCTCAGATAAAGAGACTAAATTATATATTGAAAGGAAACCAAAGTTCAGAATCTCTGTGAATGCATATAAACGAACATTAAAATGATATAATTATACCCTTACAAATGTTATGAATATTATATAAAGATTATATATGATATGTAAGGGTTGGTGATATATATGTATATATGAGAGGAGCTGGCTAATCGAATGATAACTGTTTTTGGAACAACATAAGGATTCAGAGGTGTCTTTAAGGCAAATCCTTATGGTTATACCATATGCATACGAGGTATTGTGAATAATCTCATGAATAATCATGTAAATTAGCCAGTGTAGGCTATGAGAAAAAGAATTGAGATGATTATGAGAGAGAGATTGATTCTTATATATTATTATCAATTCTGGGAAGAGTTGGGGGAATATATTATTTATAAATAATATTTGTATGAAGTACAAATTGAGAAAGATATACTTGATAATGATAATACTAAATGTTCAATGAATGACATTCTCAACTCTTGAGATAACTGAATGAAATAAATGCCATCAAAAAAATCAAATCATGAATATGATGCTTTTAGTTATTCTTTTAATTTGAATTCTGCATTATTTATGGATTAAGGAAATTAACCTCAAGTGTATTTAAAGTTGTTTTAAAGTGGTATTTATATTGAATTAGAGATGTAACGTGAATGTTTAATTATATTATTTATGAGAATCTTTAAATGATTCTCAAGTGATGGGATCTTTTATTAAATATTTTGTGAAAATAAAGTATTATTTCTTGAAAAGGTTCTTTGAGAATTATGTTTATGTATGCGAGTTAAACAGTTTTGAAATTATTGCTGGGAAAGTGCTTCAGAATTGTTTTGGTTTAATGTTTTGCAACTAAAGATATTTTAGTTGTTCACTGTGAAATTACTCACCACTATTTTAAAATGATTTTTCCAAATTAGGGTAGTCATTAGCACTGGAGGAAGAGATCGCTATTTATTGGGCCACGATGGTGTATGAGATCTCTGAGGCAGAGACACTTGCTCGATACATAGTGCATCACGATACCGATACCGATACCGAGCTAGTATTCAGGATTATGGTTCAGTCCATAGGGGCAGAGGTCTTTTTATCTGTTGTCTGAGAGGAGCATTTAGATGGTATTTGTACGACCTTCCGCATTCTATATGCCACCTCCACTGATGTTCAAGTCACCCTCTCCTGGGTGTGATGCGGATTAGACATCTGCATATTTTGGCTTTTTGGACTTTTTGCTAAAAGGCCTTAGACACCACCTTGTACTATCATTGGGATATTTTTGAGCCATAGGGCTAGAGAGGTTGTAAGGGTGTGGTGAGAGTTGGAGCTGTCAGTTCACCACCACTATCATCATGTTGAGCAGGTCGGCCAGAGTCCCGACTACTTGAGAGAGAGATGCTGTGTCAATAGATACCTATGTATTAGGTTATTATTCTCATTAGCATTTGGTACTCTCACCCTTATACATGATGTATATATTTTTATCACTGATGATGGTTATATTATACTACTAATGTTATTATTATTTATATTATTATATCTACGAGTTGTTATGATATTAAAAGTGTCCTTGCCATCTGTTTATATTTGGAGTATTTTATGTATGGAAAAATATGATAGGAAATTCTCAGTTATTATGATTATGAATTTTCTTAAGAAGAGATAAAGATATTGTATAAATGTCCACCCGTATATACTTGCGGTTGTATAAGAATAAATGGTATTCTTTTATGAAATGTTCATATGAGGTCAGCATCATTTAATGATTAAGATTCTAGTATTAGGCAGAGAAAAATTTTTATTGTTAAGAGATTCTTTCTGATTCTAGAAGTAGCACCTTTATTATTATTAATTCCTTAATTATGTGTATTAATGGAGTTGATGGTAGTGAGGGTGTCACAGTTTGGTATCAGATCCTACGTTACTAGGTTCTGTAGACATTAAAAAATATTGTGTTATATGTTATAGACATTAAGAAATATTGAGTTGGTGGATATTAATTATAGAATGCATATATAAAGGATGATGATAAGAATTTCTAAAGTTTTGTGATCTTATTTTCAAAAGAATATAAGAACTAGAGGTGGATTGTTAGGGAATCAAAGTAGGGGAGTTAAACGAGGCTGTGGTAGGGCTAGAGGTAGAGGCAAAGGACGTGATGTCCAGCCAGATAGAGTCAGGCTAGTTAAGCTAGTGAATGTTTCTACTAGGAGTAGAACATCTCAACGAGAATCATCTCCATCATCTGCTTCAATTGGCAATGAAAGAGATGGAATACCAAATGTTTGAGTAGATAGTTTTTAGGGTAGCTCTACTTCAGCTGCCTCCGCATTGATTTTTGAGCATGTGCCTAGAAGGGCAAGGAATGTGTATCAAGCACCACCACCGGTAATGCAAATGAATGTGCCTAACCAGCCAGTAGCTCCGGTAGTGCACATAGATGCTACCGATCTAGCTAGAACAATGGCAACGGTAATGGCAGAATGAGAGAGGTGTAGAAAGCCTGGAGATATCATCAAACATGCGAAAAAGTATGGGGCTTATGATTTTTATAGAACTGTGGATCCAAGTCAAACAGACAAGTGGGTCAGAACGGTGGAAAAGGCCTTCAACACATTGCAGCTTAGTGATGAAAAGAAAGTTAGCAATGTGTATGGTCTCATGTTTGAGAAAGTAGATGATTGGTTGATGAGAGTGAAAAATCTGTATGGGGAGGCTTTCACATGGCAACTTTTCAAGGAAGAGTTTGGTAGAGAATACCTAACTGAGACTTTTCAGAAGTAGAGAAAGGCTTTTTTCGTAAATCAGGTACATGGAACAATGTTGGTCAGAGAATACATTGACAAATTTGAGGATTTATACCAGTATACGAGAGATATGTATCCTAGTGAAGAAGCAAAAAGTGACAAGTTCTGGGGATGGCTTGCATGTGTCTCTGAGAGGAAAGTTGAAC
The DNA here is from genome assembly GCA_949673435.1 of Macaranga tanarius. Classification (NCBI taxonomy): domain Eukaryota; kingdom Viridiplantae; phylum Streptophyta; class Magnoliopsida; order Malpighiales; family Euphorbiaceae; genus Macaranga; species Macaranga tanarius. The sequence continues at coordinate 8,097 of CATIWO010195712.1, forward strand.
CTCCATACTGGAACAACCTTTCGAGGTTACATAGAAAAGGTGATGGAATAGGAAAGACTTGATAAGGAATTGGAAATAGCAAATCAACCAAGATCTTATTATCAAGAAGGATTTTTGAGGCAACCTTGGAGGGGTAATAATATTCGGAAGTCAAGATTTAATCCCTACTCAATGAGTAATCAGCGGTCAGGAGGAAATGTTCGACCGTAGGGTAGCCAGATGTCAGTGAGACAACCAGTGACATCTTTCCTACTAAATACTTTTGGAAATGTTCTGAGAGGAGAAGGAGTAATACCTTGGTGTAATTTATACAGGAAGAATCATGTGGGCAGTTATAGTCGAATTAATATGAGATATTTCAAGTATAATGAACTTGGACACTATGCTCAGGAATGTACCAAGGGTATGATTGGAGAACCCTCAGTTCAAGGGTCGAATGCCCCTAGAATTGGAAGAGTTGGGAGACCTCCTATTACTGGGAGACCTACTGGTACTGGAAGTGAAGCTAGTAGAGCTCCACAGGCTTAAGAGAGACCTACAGGATAACCCAATGCATCAGAGACTGTTCAACAAGTAAGGATTTATGCAGTGATTGAAAAGGATGCTGAGAATGCACCAGACGTAATAAGGGGCACAACTTTTATTTATAATAAATTGGCATGTGTGTTGATTGATCCTAGTGTAACTTTCTCTTTTATATCATCTACTTTTATTTTGCATAATAAGTTTGAGTTAGCTGATAGAGATGAACCAATATTAGTTAGCATGCCTATAGAAGTCAGTGTGATTTGTGATAAAGTAGTGTTAGATGTTGTGGTTAAAATAAGAGATGATAAGATGGAATGGAATTTTATGCCCTTACCTTTTAGCGATTTTGATGCTATATTGGGTATGGATGGGCTGAGTCGCTATAGAGCGAATATAGATTGCTTTGAGAAGCGAGTAATGTTTGAAAAGGAGGATGGGAAAAAGATTCATTTTGTGGGAGAAAATAGAAAAGCTCCAACTGAGATAATTTCAGCTATGACAGCTATGAAGTATCTTAGAAAGAGGTATGATGCTTATCTAGACTTTGTGATGGATAAAAAGATAGAGGAGATAGATTTGAGGAGAGTACCCATAGTTAATGAGTTTGAAGATGTATTTCCTGAGGAGTTACCAGGATTACCACCCGATAGGGATATTAAATTTGAGATTGAGTTGTTACCGGGTACAGTTCCTATATCTCAAGCTCCGTATAGAATGGCTCCGGCAGAACTGAAAGAGTTAAAAGTGCAGTTACAGGAGTTATTGGATAGAGGCTTCATTAGGCTAAGTTTTTTCCCATGGGGAGCATCAGTTTTATTCGTTAAAAAGAAAGATGGGTCTATGAGGTTATGTATAGACTATATGCAACTGAATAAGGTTATAGTTAGAAATAAGTACCCATTGTCGAGGATAGAGGACCTATTTGATCAGCTCCAAGGAGCTACGGTATTTTCTAAAATAGACTTGAGGTCAGGATATCACCAGTTGAAGATTAAGGAGTCCGATGTTTCTAAAACTACTTTTAGGACGAGATACGAACATTATGAATTCTTAGTGATGTCGTTTGGGCTTATAAATGCAACTGTAGCATTCATGGATTTGATGAATAGGATGTTCAAACCTTATTTGGATAGGTTTGTAATTATGTTTATTGATGACATTCTAGTATATTCTAAGTCTATCATGGAACATGAAGATCATTTAAGGATTGTACTGGAAATTTTGAGAGATAAGCAGCTTTATGCTAAGTTTAGCAAATGTGAGTTTTGGTTGAATAAGATGGTATTTCTTGGTCATGTAATATCAGTCGAGGGAGTATATGTGGATCCGAGCATGATTGTAACCATAGTAAATTAGGAACCACCTAGGAGTGTGACAAAAATTTAAAGTTTCTTAGGGCTAGCAGGATACTACAGGAGATTTGTTTGAGACTTCTCAATTATCGCATCACCTTTGATGAAGCTATTGAGAAAGAATGTGAAGTATATTTGGAAACCTGAGTGCTAGCAAAGCTTTGAAATTTTAAAGGAGAAGTTGACTACTGCTCATGCTTTGACTCTTCTGGTAGAAGGTGGTAGATTTATGGTGTATAGTGATGCTTTGAGACAAGGGTTGGGTTGTGTGTTGATGTAAGAGGGTAAAGTAGTTGCTTATACATCCAGATAGCTGAGACTTCATGAGCAGAACTATCCCACGCACGATTTATAGTTGGCAGCGGTGATTTTTGCCCTAAAGATATGGAGACATTATCTTTATGGGGAAATGTGCCAAATTTTCACTAACCATAAAAGTATCAAGTATATCCTTAGCCAGAAGGACTTGAATTTGAGACAAAGGAGATGGGTGGAGTTATTGAAGGACTATGATTACACTATCGAGTACCTCCCTGGTAAAGCTAATGAAGTGACAGATGCGCTTAGTCAGAAATCGACTACAAATCTGCATTACATTTGTGCTATTAGAATGCCCATGTTGATTGAGCTCAGGAGATTGAATGTTGAGTTTGATGTAGATACACCTGACAGTGTGTTAGCCACCTTGAAGGTAAGGCCATTGTTAATGGAGAGAATTGCTTAAGCCCAGAGAATCGACGAAGAAGAATTAAAATGGATTGAAGAATTTCAAAGTGGAAAGAATAAAGACTTGACTTATGCTGAAAAAAGAGTGATAATAATGGGGAAAAGATTGTATGTGCCGAATAGAGAAGAATTGAGAATAGAGATAATGGAAGAAGCGCATTGTTCTGCGTATGTAATACATCCAGGAAGCACTAAGATGTACCGGAATTTAAAAGAGAATTGTTGGTGGAAAGGAATGAAGAAGGATATAACATAATATATTTCTAAATATTTAACTTGTCAAAAAGTCAAAGCTGAACATAGACATCCAGCTAGTTTGTTGCAATCTTTGCCAATACTAGAATGGAAATAGGAACATATAACTATGAACTTTGTAGTGGGTTTACCGAGGATACAACAAGAAAATGATACAGTATGGGTAATTATGGATAGATTGATGAAGTCTGCTCATTTTTTGCCTATCAATATCAGTTATAGTTTGAATAGGCTGGCAGAATTATATATTAAAGAAATAATAAAGTTGCATGGAATGCTAGTATCGATTGTGTCCGATCGTGATCCGAGGTTTACCTCGAGATTCTGGCCAAGTTTGTAAGAAGCTCTAGGTAACAATCTGAGAGGACTATTCAAGTGTTAGAGGATACGTTGAGAGCTAGTGCTTTAGATTTTAGTGGAAATTGGGATAAGCAAGTGCATTTAATGGAGTTTGCTTATAACAATAGTTATCAAAGCAGTTTAGATATGGCACCATTTTAGGCTTTGTATTACCGGAGATGTAGAACTCCCATCTATTGGAAAGAAGTGGGAGAAAGAAGGTTGTTAGGTCCCGAGTTGGTTCATTTGACAACTGATAATATTCAAACAGTTAGAGCCAATCTCAAGATAACTCAGGATAGGCAAATAAGTTATGCAAATCTTAAGAGAGCTGATATTGAATTTAATATGGGTGATAGAGTTTTTCTTAAAATATCTCCCTGGAAAGGTGTGATAAGATTTAGCAAGCGGGGAAAATTGAGTCCCAGGTTTATAGGACCATATGAGATTATTGAACGAGCTGGACCAGTGGCCTATCGTTTAGCTTTGCCACTAAATCTGGAAGGAGTACATGATATGTTTCATGTGTCCATGTTAAGAAGATATAAAAGTGATCCCACTCATATTTTTAAAGAGCAACCAGTAGAACTAGAGAAAAATCTGAGTTATGAAGAAGTACCAATAGCAATTTTGGCTAGGGAACAGATAGTGTTGAGGAACAAAGTTATTCCTTTAGTCAAAGTGTTATGGAAAAATTACTTCCAAGAAGAAGCTATATGGGAGCGAAAAGAGGACATGAGATATAGATATCTAGGACTTTTGTAATTTATTTATGCTTGTATAAATTTTGAGGATAAAATTTCTATTAGGAGGGAAGAATTGTAATATCCGTGTCCTTGAACCGGATTAATTAAAGTTAATGATAATTAAGGATTATTCGATTATATTAAATTAGTGTTGATTGGAGTAATTATTAATGTTTCGGGTAAATAATTAAAAAGTTAATTTTTCATGCATTAAATTAATATTAGTGGGAGTTAATATTTTTATTATGGTAAGAAATGCTAAGAATAAATATAAGAAAAAAAGTTTGATTATATTAAATAGAATTTTAGAAGGATGAAATTGAAAGGAAGTTAGGATTTAATTGAAACAAATGGGAGTAAAAGAAGTTAGAAAGAAAGGAAGGAAAGATGAGGGATCAAATTGGAGAAAAAGGAGTGGAGTTGTCAGTTTCTGCAGGAGAAGAAATGACTATATACGGAAAGAAAGAAGAAGAAGAAGAAGAAGAAGAAGAAGAAGAAGAAGAAGAAGAAAGGAAATGAAGAAAGAAGAGAGAAAGGAGAAGAGGAAAGAGTGCTCTGAAGAACCAAAATCTAAATTTCAGTAAGAAAACCAATAAATCTAGCAGGAGAAAGTTGTAAGTGGCTCTAGATTTCATGGATTTTTCATTTAAGTTTTGGTTTAAAGTATTGGGTATATAAATGTTGAGTTTTAATGCTTTTCCTTTAGATCTAGAACTATTTTGATGGTTTTTAGTATCCTTAATCATGTTTTGAAGTT
>CATIWO010195814.1:0-19347 GCA_949673435.1 Macaranga tanarius
ATGTCTATATACTCACACAATCATAACATGTTTATTTTCAGAATATGTATATATACACACACATGTAAACCACACCACAATAAAGTTTAAAAATAAGTGATAAGCAGAAGAGGAAGGTAGAATTTAGTATTTACACTTACCAAAAGATTAATGCTTGTTTGGTGATGCTGAATTGCTGATTACAAATAAGACTTGCCTCTTGTGCGGGGGTGAAGCTGTTAACCTCTTATAGTATAGGATTATTATAGACACTGTTTGAGACCAAAAAAATAAAAATTAACAAACAAATCATAAAAACAAAATTTTAGCAAATTTATCCTTCCTCATTTTCCCAAATCCCATAAATCCAAAATTAAATTGGGATATAAGAAATAGTTGCAGTACATCTATATCATTCATAATTAAATTGATAATTAACCTTAGTATTAAATTGAACATTGAACTTAAGAAAAATCATGATTTTTTGGAGCCATCTTTAAACCTATCACCACTAATAAAGAAAAACCTTAACAATTAGCTTTACATTAATGATAACAAATTGTAAAATCATGTTTATACCCCAAAAATTATGAAATAAGAAAGTGTAATTTTTTTCTATAATAGCATAAATTTGATAATTAATTTTATGAAATCTTACAACAGCAAATAAATTTATAATGCAAATATTTTCAAGATTTTTTTTCAACGAGAATTGAGCTATGTAAGATAAAAAAAATGTCTTGAGAAATTTTCCATCTTCATAACTTAGGTTTAAAATCAATGAAGTGAAACTTTGAGTTATAATAAGATGCAAATCGAGATAAAATATAATAGGTAGAAAAAGAAATAAGAAAAAAATTCATACCTATTCGAGCAGATTTATTTTCTTCTCGGATCCAACTATTTCAACTCCAATATGCATCTTCAAACAGACAAAAAAGTCAATTAAAACAAAATCTACAAATGATATCGGTTTATTATCCTATACCTTTCTTATGCATAAAGAAGAATTGTTTATTTGGTTAATTTCATGCTTTATAAGACAAAATAAAACATTTAATTTTGAGCTTTAAAATTTTTGCACATACATCTTAGTTGTTCACCTCTTTTCTTAGACGATATGATCTTTACTCTACTTTGGAGATTTATGTATATCCTCTCTTCTTCTAATGAATCATTTGAAGTTGGAATTGAAAAAAATATTTGGTGAACTCGGAATATAAATTTTCTCTCAGACAGAGAAGTGAGCGCTCTGTATGCACTGGTGGACCTGTATGCCATATATATATGAGAAAAGAAAATATATTTTTATATTTAATATATTATTTTTTAGTAATGTCACGTGATAACTGTCTTATTGACAAGAAAAATTTTGTATTTATTTTAAAAATTAATAATTCAAATTTTCTTTCAGATTCGCTATTTATTACAAAGACAATTTTGTGTAAAGAGACAACTTTCATAGCTAAAAATTGACTTTCAATGTAATATGAATTGATGGTTTATTTTTTCTATAACCCTGTTTGTAGAGAGAAATTTTGATATTGATACAATTTCATGCTATTCTTCCAAATGTGTATGTGTGAGATTTTTTTAGTATTTTTATTGAAAGTTTTAATTAAAAATTATTAAAGTTCTATGACAATTTTAAGCAAAATTTTATGTAATTCTTTATATAATTCAGATCTAATTTGAACTTTCAATTCCAATGCACTTTAGTCCCCTAGTTTTAGAAGTATTCATAATCAATGGTTAATAAATGAGGGACTAAAATCTTATTTTATTTGAAATCTTAGGGACTAGAATAATTTTTATTTTAAAATAAGAAACTGAAATAAAATATGAGGATTAAATTGGATATTTTTAAAGATCTGAGCATAAGTTTTTTTTAATCTCATTAATATTAAGGAGAGATTCAGTAATTTGCTCTAAAATAATGATTTTTTTCATACATATATCTGTATTTATAAAATTAAAATAATTTAATTATTATTTAATTATAACTACCAATATATATTATAAATTACATATATTAATAGTTATAATATATGTATACCGTAACAAAATCTTTAATAAGACTCGTATGTTTTATTAGTGAACTAACATATATATAGGTATTATGGTCAATAATTCATCGAATTGCTACACATAAGCAAACTTAAGCCACTAAAAATCCATTCCTCACTAGAATAAGGAGTTGGACCTACCATTCATGTGGGTGGAGGATAGTATATATTTCATGACAATAAATAATATTGACTGTCAGATTTCCACTTAGTACCACACGACCATAATATTAAATTAATAGGTCTAATTTTCTTCAAGAAAAAAAAAATTAATAAGCCTAGTGACTGAAAATTTGTAATTTTTTATTTATTTGTATTTTAACTAAAATATTTTGTTTTATATAATTCAATAGTTTTATTCCAATTTCAAATGTTAAATTTATTAAAAAATATTTAGCCCTTTATCATATATGGCAGTTAATTATATATTACTCATTTACTATTAAATATAAAATATATATACTTAATAATTTTGATATCCAATAATCATATGAGTACTATTTTAAAATTTGAATCGGAATAATTTTTATAAAAAAGACAAGTCTTTTTTAGTGTATTTATTTTTTATATATAAACTTTTAACTTAAAATTTTATTAAAAATAATAAATATTTATTATGATCTATAATTGAATATACGTAAGAATTTTTTTAACAAATAAAAAAATAATAAAATTAGTCTTCTTTTGCAATCTAAATCCTTATATTATATGTAGCCCATTTTTAACTGTAAATCATGGTACAGTAGGTCAATATGCCAAGCAATGATCAGCCGGTTCAAATTTTAATTATTTATTATTGTGGGTGTCACTTAGCATCAAAAAGGTGATGGAGAGTGCTTCATGGCCAGGTTTTGGAACTTGGATTAATAGCTAATAATAGGTCAATAATCAAGAAAGAAAGAGATGATTGGCTTTTCGAAAATTTATTAAATCGAAGTTATTTATGTTGTTGTTGTTGTATAGATCCTAGTTATAAACATTAATTGGTTTAAAAGGAAATTGTTGTTTTTAATTCAATTAAAATAATTGAATATGGTAAGTTAAAATGATTTATGAGCTGGTTAAGGTATAAAAGACGCGAATGGTAAAAGAAAAGATAATTAGAGCATCATCATATGTAAGATGTAAATTTACTATAGTTTATTTTTAAATTAATTTTTATTTATTTTAAAAAGAAAAAAATTATTTTTAGTGTATACAATTTATAGATAACTATTTCTAAATAATGTGGAGTCCATCAATATATTTTAATCATTTGACCTTTTTATCAATAAAAATAAAAAAAAAATATTTAGTTGTTTAAGTTAAATTTTCATAATAGTGAGGTAAGATAATAAAATTATTAAAATTCGGTCATTGTGGTTATATATGAAAAGTACACATAATTAATTAAATTAATTGTAAAGAAGTTTAATATAATTAAATAAAAAGGTTAATTGGTATAAAAAAATCACAACGTTTGTAACTTGTTGTAAATTTATTCCAACCTTTAAAATTTAACAAAAATGTTCCAATTTGGAAATTATTTACAAATTTAGCACAATATGTAATTTGATCAAAATTAATAAAAAAAAGTTCAGGTGGCCACCTTAAACAATAGCCATCTCAGATGCCACATGTGTATCTTTTTGTTAATTTTGACCAAATTACAAATTGTGCTAAAATTGTAAATAATTTGTCGAATTGGAATATTTTTGCTAAATTTTAAAGGTTGCAATAAATTTAAAATAAATTTAGTACCAATATGCCTAAATAAAAATACTAAATTTTAAAACAGTTGAAATTAAAAAAATTGAAATGTATTAATTTTTTTTAGTATTAGACCATATCCAATTGGATTTTCCTTTCAAATATAAGTACATATTTTAACCTTAATTATAATTATAATTTGAACTTAATTTTTCCAATGTTGAATAGACAAATGACACTCCATGTTGATGCCAGATTAATATTCATATAGACATACCATATTAAACACCAAATTAGCATATATCTATCGACACATCAGATACCATATTAACATCTATTGACAGCATGAATGGATTTAAATGTAAAGTATTATAATAATTTAATTTAATTTTAAGGTAGGAAAGTATTATGAAAAAAAAAATCATATGATACATTTTGTTGCAAATCGAAGCTACAAAAAAAATGGTATTTTTTTGTAACATCCGTGTCCTTAGACCGGATTAATTAAAATTAATGATAATTAAGGAAATATTTATTTATATTAAATAAATATTAATTGGGTTTAGTTGTCATTATTTTGAATGGATGATTAAGAGATTGCTTATTTTGTATTAAGTTGATATTAAATAGAGATGGATTATGTGGTATCCAACTGAAGTTGTTAAAAGTTAATATATTATTGATGTGAATTAGAGTTGATGTTTATTTTGTTGATAAGGAAATAAATAATATTTTCATAAGAAATAATTGAGTTTTATTACAGGAAGTTTGGAAGGATGCAATCGTAAAAGAAAATAAGGACTTGATTGAAAGGATTGCAAGTAGAAGGATTAAGAGGTAAGGAATAGGAAGATGAGGGATTGAAGTGGAAAGAAGGAGAGGGAGTAGTTGGCTTATGCAGGAAGAAGAAGGGAAGAAGAAGAAGAACAGAAAAGAAGGAAGAGAAAAAAAAAGGAGGAGAAGAAGAAAAGAAAGGGAAGCTCTGGAGAAAGGAGATTTCCGAATTCAACAAGAAATGTAAGGAATCTGCTGGAGAAAGTGGTGAGTGGTACACTAAACTTGAGTTTTTATTCAAAATTATGTTTGATTTGAATTTGAATTTTAGTATATGAAATTGATGTTTAAATGATAGATTTAGACATATTTTCGATGTATGTACATATGTTTAAAATTATTGTTTGTGTTAATTTTGAGCTTTTGGGTATTGAAAATTTGAATTTTTATTGAAATCTGTTACTGTTGTCGAACCAGAAGTCGCGGAGTCGGCGCTTCCGACCAGAGGGCGGTGCCTCTGAGCCAGAGGTCGGCGCCTTTGAGCAGAGGCCGGTGCCTCTGCACTAGAGGGCGGCGCCCCTGAGCCTCCACTGCGACAGTTTTGCTGAATTTGAACTGAACCAAACCAAATCAAACCAAACTGAACCTGGTTCAACTAGACTAAACCGAATGAAAGGGTTGAACCATAGGAATTTTATATGTATCTATATAATCTCTATATGTCTTAATCAAAGAGGCTAAAGTCTAAGCTTGATAATTGACCAACACTCGAATTAGGATAGTCGAGATGCGCAGCGTTGCTTGAGGAGGACCTAACTTTTGACATCGGAGGAGTCACGGGGTCCGAAATATATCAAATCGAAGCTAACTCAGAGATCTATATGGCCTTCATTAGGGGAACCTGACGAACCCTGTTTTGATATTCAAATTTGACCATTTAAGCCTCCATTTGGGGCTTTAAAGTTTTAGTTTAATTATAGACTTAAGTGTGCATGGCAATAGGAGTTAGAGAGCCCATGTATGAGGCATGGCAGAATTAGGTAGTTGTATATAGTCGAAGTCTATGGCCGAATACACATCCTACTATATATATGTGTACTATCTTATTCCTTTTTGGTAAAGACTTATTAATTTAAGAAGTATAATAATGAATTATGAGGATTTTGAAGTCTCCGAGTAGAGACTAAAGTATGTTCATTAACAATGAGGCCAGAAAGATAATGAAATAAGGGAATGATAATTGAAGTAAAATATCTAGTATAATTAAGTGGAGCTAAGATTTCAATCCTAAAATAAAGGTATGATGAGATGTTAAGTAATTATGTGTATATTCAACCTTACTCCTTTCTGGTAAGGGTAGGTCAAATCTAAATATGGAGAGTTAAGTGAAAACATTAAATTATTCAATGTTTAGTTAACAGGGATGATGTTCAAGTATTCAATGTAGAGATTAAAGATTTAAATACTCCAGCGAAGTCCAATATGAGAAAATATAGAAGTCTGAGAATGAGGTTTTATAAGAAAGGCACAAGGGAATTCAAGTGATGCTAGGATACTCGAGAACTCCTGAAAGAAAGTAATGTAGTTTTATTTGAATAATAACCCTAAGGATTTGAGATTCCTTATCTGGGACATGGAATATTCGTAGATGTGTACATTTGACGCCGGGGACCGAATATATATAATATCGTGCAGATATATATATATATATATCCATGTTTGAATAATAGTTGGCAAATGTGTATAGCCGTTATTTGTGGCCAGATACACATATTACCATATAGGATTATGGGTGAGTAGCATACACGCTAAATAAGTAATTGAAGTTGATAAATGTGTATAGTCGTTGAATGTGGCTGGATACACATGTTACTATAATGTGAGTGGGTATATGTGCATAGCCGATGCCTGGGGCCGGATGCACATGATATTTCATAAGAGTTAGTCAGTGAAAGTGTATAGTCGTTGTCAGTGGCTGGATACACCATGTATAGCTATTGCCAGGGGCCGGGTATATGTATGTACAGCCGTTGCCAGGGGCCGGGTACATGTATGCACAGCCGTTACCAGAGGCCGGGTGCATAATTTGCCATGAAGATGTAAGATTACATCTAAGATATGTGTAGAGTTGTTGCCTGGGGCCAGCTACATATATCAGGTTAGATTGACCTTTGGGTCATTGTGGGTTTAAGTGCTGATTACACTTAAGTAATGTTATTATGGGTAGTGAATATGAATAAATACTTGCGAGATATCATAGTGTTGAACGATATTGCACTTAAGATCATGTGTATATGTATAAAGTACTCTTAGTTAATAATTTTCAATGGATGTTGTATATTGATAATGATCTTATTGTTAGTATAGTTAAGCATATTATCCAAGAATGTATGGTGAAGTGTTGATTTGTTTCCTTTATTGATTTGTCTTTTAATATACTACTTGAATTAGAAAGGAATTATTTTATATTTGAATTTCCAATTTTTATGAGAGAAATGTTAGTTAGTGATGCTATATAGATGTTGATATAGCGTACTTATTTAATACTGATGATTATTGAATCCCTATTATTTCATAAAATGAATATATATAGAAAAGGGAATTTTATGAAATATTCGAATGAGTAATGGATGTGGTTATTTTTGAAATTGAGACACATTTGAATGTCAATAAAATATTTGAAGTTTATTGATTCTTATTGTTGAAATTACTAGAAGTTGATTTTTAAAGATTTATTATGATAATGTTTCAAATTGATGTTTTATCCACTCACTGGGTAATTTCCTTTTGAAATTACTCACACTCGTTTTATTTTAAAATTTTCAGTATATGTGTTTGATTACTGCTTAGTCAGCAGCTGAGAGATGATAGTGTCGCGGACCACGATAGTAAAGAAGATTTATAAGACGAAGATTTTTAGAGATATTTGAAGAATGATATTAGAATTTTGTTATGAAATTTAGTGTAAACCTTGAGTTGTATAAAGAGATGTAAATGATTGTAATAGCATTAAAGTCTAGTATTTTAATTCTTGAAATATTGATGACAAGAGATTATTTATTATCATTAAGTCTTTAATTATGTCTATTAATGGAGTAAATAGTAGTAAGGGTCTGACATTTTTTCTTTTATTTTTTTAATCAACAAAGGCAATAAAAACATTATGGGGCAAGCACAAATTAGCTTTCCAAATAAAATATTTCCATTCCAATTTCAAAGTTTCAAAATGCACAATTTATTATGTTTTATTGCTAACAAAGCTTAGATATTAGACAATTTGTTCTTCAATATTTGGATCTATATATATAGTTTAGGCTGTGCCCAATCTAATATGAAAATCAAGAAATAATAATAATAATAAAATAAATAAATTTATATGCTGTGATGGTGGTCTAACTTGAAATTTGATATTATATGAATATTAAGTTTTCTAGATTTGGTCTAATTAATATATGCATATAATTTATTTTTATTATTTTTATTAAAAGATGTATGTATATTATTTAGCATACATTATAAATAGTTGAATTTGTATAAATAATTTTAGTAAAATCAGACACATTTATTTTTAAATGGTAGCGAACTGGTATGCTTACATCATAGTTCTCTTAATTTATTTTTACATTTGAATCATAATGAATTTTCAAACCATTAATCAATTTCAAAACTGTTATAACTCTTGTTTTTTTCCCAAAATCTTTTACCTATTTCAAATTCTTTACAGTCAGCCAGTGAGTTGGATTTACGATACACATTTTAAATATTTTATATATAATCAATAAAAATTAAATATATATTTTTATATTATAAATCTAACTATATTATGCAATACAGTCCAAATAAATAATAATTTTCTATTATTTTAGTTCTCCTTGGTTTATTGGCTAGTTATTTATCAAAAAATTTATATATAATATATAATTTGATTTAAGTTTAATTTAATTTTTTATCTATATTAATAATATATGAAAGATTTTTGTATCTTTTACAATCCTTTCTAAATTGAATCAAATTAGTAAGAATTTAATAGATATTATATACTGGCGGTTTAGTGTAAAAATACTTATAACTATAATGTAATATTTTTTTAATATGTCCTTAAATCAATATTAGATAACCAATAATATTTTATTATAATAAAAATATATATATATATTAAATTGAGAGTTTAAGTTAAAAATAAGGGTGAATTACTATTTACCTCATGTGGTTTGATATATTACACTACTTGGTCCCTGACATTTGAAAAAATATTTATTAATCCATGACATTTACTTTTTTTAGCACTAATTAGTCATTCTGTAGGGATGAAATAGTATAATAAAAAGTAAATATCAAAAATAAATAAATATTTTTTTAAATATAAGGGATGAAATAGGGTAATTTGACAACCCACATTGCTAAATAGTAATTCACCCTTAAAAATAATTTTATAATTTTTTTTGTAAGAAAGGAAAAGTGATTAATGTTTCAGCGCTCTCTCATTCACAACCTCTAATCGATTCCAGCAATAAACTCACAGAGGGAGAGGCATTAAAATGGCGGCAAACAAATTGTAATGCAATTTGATTTCTACTATTGTGCAATGGAGCTTCCTGTTTTCACTACCTTCCACTCTATTTCGCGCGTCTCCTGCTCTTTATCTTCAAAATCAGTGTTCTACAGCCGCATCTTTCGCAGCGTCGATTTGAGCAAAAGATTGAGTTTCAGCGCCTCTGGCAATAGTTCTAAGCCTTTTATTCGAATTGCTGCAGCGGCAGCTTCGGAAGATAATAATAGCAACAACAAAAACGAAGATAGAGCAGAATACAAAGTGAATTTTTTCGGTGAATGTCGGTGTATTGAAGTGATTGGCATTGGCAGTAGAATAGATTCTGTTCTTGATTTTTGCTTAGAATCGCCTTTTCGATTATTATCTTCTCTACGATTCTGGTAATTTGCTCAATTGGTCTGATTTTTTTTTTAGTTTTTGAATTATCTTACCTGAAATTAATTAAATTTTTTTTTTTTTTTGTGTGCAGGAATGTTAATGTTAAAGATTCACTGAATGTCCAGTTACAAGAAAGAGTTTTTGAAAAAGGTTTGTTTGGTTTCAAGAATTTTTACTTAAAAAAAGTTGTTGTTATTTGTGATTTTAGCGTTATACAGATGAAATTGATTTAAGTAAAGATTAAATATATATAAAGTTTCATGTTAATACATGCAGTGTATTCTTTGTGATTCTTAAAGAATTTCTTTTACCATTACAAGAAATGAAGAAGAATACTTTTAAAAGCATTGAAGCAGTCTCAATTGAGAAATTTGTAGTTGTTTTATTACTTTTGTGTTCTAGTGATTTATTAGGTATGGTTAGAGCTTGTAACTAGGGATTTCAATGACAATTAGTTGCCTATGCAATTTATATTTTGATGGAGTTGTTCTTTTTGGTATTTGTTTTGATCTTTTTGCACATAATGAGCTTGGATTGTTTTGTTGGCACTTGGCAAGTAACTGGCAATTATGTAGAGAGTTTTTAATTATATTGATATTCGTGGTTGTTCTGGCTTTCATTTCCCTCATTCTTTTGTCTAATAGATTTGCTTTCGAGGAAGCCTTCTCCTCCTTTTCATATTTGAATTTTCCTTGTCTTATTGTGGTTTGTTTATTGTTGAGGGAAAGAAGAATTTGAACCTTTTGGAATATAAACACAATTGGACAAGTTATGTTTTGTTCTATTTTATTTCTCTCTTTTGTCTACCTGTCTTACTATTGCTATTCTCTGCTGTTCATGTTTGCAGAGCTTAATCCAAGGATTCTGGAAGCAACCCAGTTTCTGCAGTCATGTTCAACAGCTGTTATCCTTGTTTGTACATAACTCATCCATACATTTTGTATTTATGACTTATAATTCTATCTTCTGATAAAGTTGGACTAACATTATATATTAGAGGAAATATCGTGTAATCATCATACTTGTGTATGAGAGTGTTTATTGATATTATACTATAACCTCTCAAATTTTGACATTGCAATGTGTACATTTTGACATTGTAATGTGTACATTTTGACATTTTGTTGTGAATGCTGGTGAGCGACTATGCATGTGGGGTTGAAAAGCAAAACACTCGAACATAATTGGCTATGTGTATTTTATATTGTTTGGAACTTGTAAGATTGATGCATTCATTTATATTTGTATTCCATATCAGAATCTGAATCCATGCTTCATATATGTGAGTCTATCTTCCTATGTTCTGGTATCTGAATAGAAACATGAACCATAAAGATAAAACATGAAACTCCTTTACGTCTTATTAGCAATTTTTAATCTTGCTAGTCCGATGTTACTACTATTCTTTGTCTCTTAAGTTGTAAGTTATTGGATTGAATGCGCATGGAATTATGCTCTGACATCCTTTTGTTTTGTGTATGTGCATGTGTGCTGCTGTGGTAGGTGGCTAGTGCAGGATATGGTTTGGATTATTTTACAGCAATCGACATACTTAAAACTGTAAGATCTAGGAATGGGTTTGTTGTTGCTATTTGTCTGAGGCCTTTCAGCTTTGAAGGACAAAGGCGCCAAGATGAGGTAGCACAAACCAGGGAAACTGCTGTGACACTCTTCTTTTCTGCAAATAAAATAGGAAAAATTTCATAGCAAACACTAAATGTACTCAGTTTTCACAAAAGTTCTATGTGGCTTTTAATTAGCTTGAACATGCTATTTTCTTGACTATTGATTGATTATTTTTTGCTTTATTTAATTATTAATCCACTTTACAGGTGAAAGATTTGGTAGGAAAAATTCAAGAGTATACAAATTTTTGCATTGGTAAGTAATGGTTAAATATCTTTGGGTTGTAAGGCTTTTGTTTTGCTCTTGTTTAAAACTGTCAAACAGATAACAAATGGCCACTAACTGTTCCCTGGACTTCTCCGGTTATCATTGGGCTGCCTGGATCACTTTGTAGTCACATCATTAGTACGGAGGACCCAGGTTACTAAGTGCAATATGCACACCCTAATTTATGGCACTTATCTGGACTGTGACTATGGTTCAGGAGAGGGGAGGTTGTTCTAGTTTGATTTAATCAGATGGTTGAGGCCTTGAGAGTATCTACTGGGGACCTGGGAATTAGGAAAGAAGAGGTTCCTTGAGCTACCTAGACACATATCTAGTCTTTGTGACGGTGAGAGTAGCTAGCTTAAGTGAAAAATGCTGGAATGAAAAGAAATAAATGTTCCATCTATAAAGGAGGAGTTAATGTTTTTATGAAAAAGTGAGAGCCAAAAGAAAAAAAAATTCAAAACCCAGAAGAAGATATTAGCTTAAAAGCCTTTTGAAACCTATTCTTAATGTTGTTGTTGTTGTTGTTGTTGTTGTTCTTGTTCTTGTTCTTGTTCCATATGGGAATAGCTTGTATTTTCTAGATGCCACAGCACATGATGTTTTTAATAAAGTACCTCTCCAATTCTCATTACTTTTTTTTATTAAGTACTTTTCATTCGATATCAAAAATGTCCTGACAGTTAACTTTCTCTGCCACCGGACTCATAAGCTAAAAGAGGCTGTGCTGTTTATTTATGTATTGTACAGATATTGACGCTGACATGCTGCTCAAAAAAGATTTGGTCACTCTAGATGAGGCTTTGAAGACTGCAAATACTGCTGTTTTGTTGGCCATGAATACTGTCTCAGTTCTTATCTCAGTATGTATGCCTTTTCTTCTCTTTGGCTATCAAATTTCCTTCGGTTCCTTAACTTGGCTATTGCTGGATATTTTCAGGAGATGCACCTGAAACTAATTGATTCATTGCATAATAATGTGAAAGAACTCAATTTTTCAGAAGTTTTGAAAGTAAGGGTTGATGACCATCCCCTTGATGCAAGTTAGTGGTTTTATATTTTTGTATATTTCTTGTTGTTTCCTATTCAGGCTTGTATCCATGATTTCTGCTTTATTCTTTACCTGTGATTCTGGTTAAATCTGACTAGTAATTTATTCTGTTTAAAATTAATGGATGCACGAATACACTCAGTGTTTAGCTTCTCCCGTTCCTAGGTTTTTGTGTTTTGTTTCTTTTCGTTCTTCTTTTCTGTCTAACCTTTATTGCTAATGCAATCATGCACAGATTCTAGAAAGCTACAAAGAAGCAAAAATTGGATTTGGAGCCAGTAACAATTTCAAAAGTTCAATTTTACAAGCTCTATATGACTGCCCTTTCATTGGAGCTGGTGTAGAGGTATTACTGAAGTACATTTCAGTGGAGAAGTGTGAGGTTTTCAGTTTTCACTTAACTGATGCATCAAATGTGAATTGTTTGTTGTTTATCCAATATAAAGATGTCTTTTATTTTTTGTTGTCTTGCTGATGAGTGCAAACATCTTAAATCATAACCTTATCCCAAGTCGTTGTTTGAAGAATTAAATAACCATTCTTTCTTGTTGCCTATTTCTATTCCTAAGTCCTATCCTAACGTTTGTTGATTCTCTTTTTTGTTTATTGTTTACAGAACTTAAATGGTGTCGTCATATGCAACATTGCAAGTTCAGATTTTATTGAGGACAGAGATGTTGATACCTCTTTGCTTACTTTTCGTCAAACTGCAAAATACACAGGGGAAATTATTGTTTGTACAGCTCATGAACCTAATCTGGACCGCAACATGATTGTAACAACAATTGTTACTGTGGGGTAAGGTTCTTTGCTTGAAAGATAAGATGCTAGCAGAAAAGCAGTGCTGTCTCCCTAAAGTTTTGACTGTCAATCAGTATTGAGTTGAATTAGTTCAGGCATAATTGTACTCCAATTTTATTGATGATCTCCACATGGTGTTGACAAGTGTAAATAAGTCAAAATCTCTCAGTATTGAGATTCTTTAAACATTTTTCTACTCGACACAGTTATATGGCAACTATGAAAATATAAAAAAGGCTGGTTTGTACGCTGTTTGTTTATGCTATATTATTGTTCATTGTTAATTGCCTAGGTATAGCATTTGATTTAGTTGTTGAATTTCCTGGCTGCATCAAGTGCTTTGTGTTGCTAACTAGAACTCAGCCTTATATTCAATGACTAAATATGCTAAATTTCCGTTTTGTTTTAATGTTATGATGTAAATGTTATGTCACTACCAGTTGCAGTGAAGTAGAAACTCCTCAGAGAAGTAGCTTGTTGTCCAGACTGGCCCAGCATTTGCCCTTTGTTTCTAAACTTTTAAGGATACAACATCAACAATCAAATGATAATGAAGGAATTAATGAACTCAAAGATGCACAACTTTCCAAGGAGTCAGATTCATCAGACTCTGCTGCAACGAAAGGTAGAATTGCTGCAGAAGGTACAGCTGAGGTTACAGACAATCACTATGAGGAATCTGAGACACTACCAAGAAGCCATTACTATGGCATAAACGGTTCAAGGTTTGATTGTTACTACTACCCCTTAGCTTTGGTTTTCATTTTTGTCTCTGTGCTATTTTTTTTTCCAACTTTTGACTTTGGTTTTTTGCCATGTTAGAAATTACAATAATGAAGCTAAGGAAAATGAGATTAACTTAGCAGATACTGGGATCAACTCTTTCAATTTTTACAATCAAATTACCGAAGGTAGCACCAAAAGAATTTAATCTCAGTTATAGTTGAATCATTTCTTTGTTCTTTCATCAGTCAAAGCACCTGGTATCGGTGTACATTTTGTGAAGTCATTACCATTTCTTATCTAACAATGTTTACATGATATTTTTATGTAGAAACTCCTGCTCTGCAGAGGGAGCCAGTCATTAGTTGGAACTTGGGACCAAGTTATCAGATTGCAGAAGAGTGGGCCAAAGAAAGGGCTGGAGATACTTCAATGCTTGATAGCCTGAGCATCTCCTGCCTTCCAGTGGGTGTAAGGTCTCCAGAAGAGTCTAAAGAGGGTTTGAATGTTCCATACGCTGCAGAACTCTTGGAATCAAAAACTGATGGTGTTGTCAAGGCACAAAAACCTGTGAATTCCAGTATTTCTTCTTGGGGTTCACTGAGTGATGTGGGTTTCCTATTAGTAAGGGACTTCTATAATAATGCATCTACAATGTTAAAGAGTAGGAACACTGATGTACCCAAAAAGCAAGGAGTTCTCTCTGCTCGTGCTGCATCTATGTTGGTAATCTGCTAATTCTATCTTTCTTTCTTCTTTTTTTTAAGCTTTTAAGGCACTTTGGTGTGTGTATACATATTATTTCAACACAAGAGTCGACTATTCTAACCAAGTTGTTTAACTTGCATCATGCATTGATAGCCTTGAAAATCTATGTATGAACAATTCCAAAGAAATAAAATGTTGACCAGGTTAGCGACTAGACTTCATTATCAAGTTGTTTCTACTAGGTGGATCATTAAAATTTTGCTCAAATTTTATAATCTTCTTGTGAGTTTCTTGCATTCATTAAGGTGTTCTGATTATGGTTGTTTTAGAAGAGATTATTTCGAGATATGCAACAGGATTGGTAAGCCCTTTTGTAGATGTGCTTTCATTCAATTTCCCCAGATTAGGATTACATATCTTTCCCTCTAAATATAAGCTCTTTTTTTGTTAAAAAATAAATCAGAAGAAAACCATGGTGGGACATGGTTCTTCAGAGTCAACCAACCTTAAACCCCAAAGATTTACAGATTTATTATTGCTCTGTGGTGTTAAAAATGAGTTAATCAATCTTTTCAGCACTCAAGAACTACTATTCTGATTGTCTAGTTTCATGCAGGAAGCTGAGCGAGATTCACCAAAAAAGTGGAGTCCTGTTGCAGAGATGCAGTACAGAGGAGGGGTCTATAGGGGGCGATGCCAAGGGGGTCTTCCTGAAGGAAAGGTACTAAGCTCTATTTAACACTTGGCGGATTTTTGTTATGGTATTCAATTTGTTATTAGTAGAAGAACCTCTTTTATGATTCAGTTTATGTAGGGCCAACTTATCCTTGAAGATGGAAGCATATATGATGGTATGTGGCGTTATGGTAAGAGATATGGTCCAGGTGCATTCTACTTCAGTAATGGAGATGTGTTTCAGGGGTCATGGAGGGATGATGTGATGCATGGCAAGGTTTGATCTCTTTTTTCTTTTTAACTTGAGCGATAACCTTTAAAATATGATGCGCCACTTTGATTTTATTTTTATCATCTGATACAATATTCTATATAACATTTTTTTTGTGGAATTTTTTTTAAAAAAATTAAAATCTGCAAAATTGATACTTAAATGTTGCATTAAAACCTTAAGTTGTTGCTTCTCTAGAATGGTTTTTTTGGTGAATGATCTTTCATTTGGGATGGCTTAAAAATGTTGAACTCATTGGAATCAAAACAAGATAATAATAACTATGCAAATCAATGTGGATAACGCATGAGATGCTTTTGTGGAAATGAACTTAGATTTATTTGAATATACTTTTGCCAGCAGATGGCAATTTGGTTAAGTATCCATAGATTTCCCAATGTATTGAGAACCTAATGGGCAGCTTTTCTCCAGAACAAACACAGTTATGCATGCATTTGGAAACAAAGAACTCCTGTATGCATGATTGTGTATTTATGTGTAATTTATGCCTGCATTCCTTGTGGCTTTGCAGTCATTTTTCCTCTTAATATCTTCATGTTGGTAATGCCTTCTATGTTCATTGCTATGCAAATTTTTTCCATACATTTCCTGCCACATCAATCTGAAATGAACCTTTCGTTATGGTGATGGAATAGATGCCATTTTTTTTATATAGGAAATGTAATTTCTCTTACAAATTTAAATTGGTTAGATTTCTGTCACCATGTAGGGTTGGTTTTATTTCCACACTGGAGATCGATGGTTTGCGAACTTTTGGAAGGGAAAGGCTAATGGTGAAAGTCGTTTCTATTCAAAATCTGGTGAAGTGTTTTTTGGCCATTTCCAAGATGGATGGCGACATGGCCACTTTCTTTGTATTGACACTGATGGAGAAAGGTTAGTATTGCCTATCTTTTCCTTCCAAATGTGGATGCAACTTAAATGCTTCATATCTATTTGATGTAGGATAGTCGGTTCATCAATTCATAGCTTTTCACTTTAGAGTTTCCTCACGGATGTATGGGTTTCAATTGTTGATCTCCAATATACCACATGCATTAACTGTGAAATTGTTGGGAACTGTTGCATTATCTTCTAACAAATAATTTTGTGGGTCTACAGGTATGTTGAGACGTGGGATGATGGTGTTCTTATGGAGCGGAAGCAACTTGATTCTGAGACCGATGCTGGATGAACAAAATCTGATTATTTATGTTCTTTTTAATTGTTGTATATGGCATAATTATTTTCACTTGTTGGCTAGTGGTAGTGGATGTATAATAGAGCATAGCGATGCCATTAAAAGTTTTGAATATAAACTTTTAGAAGCCTTGTAAGTAAAAGTGAAAGTCAAGTTACAAATGACTCATGTGATGATATGAACAAAGTGATTTGATACAATCTTTCTGGTTACTTCACAAGCTTGACATCAGTTTGTTTTGCCGACATTCTGATTCTTTAATTTAACTATTTATGTTTCATTTGACAATTCATGACACAATGAGTAGCGAAACTTCCAATTTGGCAACTCCACGAAGCCTCATCAGTTTCTCAAGGATTTTAGGAGTCTTTTGCCGTTGGAAATAAGGAAGTCCTCAAGCCTCATGGCATAAAGCTGCTCCTCAGTAACAACATAATTCTCATAATAAATTTGCCTAATAAGGAAGTCCCTGAAGATCTCACATTGATCAGTCGTGTGCAAATCTGTCAAATGCCATCTACAGAAGTATTCGAATCCGTTAAAGTAAATAGGTAAGAACCCCAATACACCACAACTGGCCATCTCATTGAACAGATGAATTGCAGTAGTTGTTTTCCAGGAACTCTCTGCCTGCATCATATGGAGAATATACTATTCTAGTTAACACTAGTTCAATTCATATCAACATGAAAGGAAATCTTTACGCTTTGATTTCATCCGAATAATTTCAGTAACTTCACTAAACAAATGTAAATTAGTTAACTAATCTGTAAAATCCCTTAATAATTTGCAAATCTCTTACCAAAGTTAACAAGTTTGATTTATGGTTCCTGATGTACTTTCTTGATATTAGATCAGCCTGTATTTAAACATAAATTTGTAAATAACAGGATCAAATTGTACAGAACAATTAAAGGTTTAGAAAACAGAACTGGCAACAAAACAAGAGTAGCGCACTAGGTTTCACCTGTTCTACAGGCTCTGGCAAATGAGACTTGCGAGTCAGTTTCGCCAAGTTGATGGCAGTATCTAGGGATATACGGTGACCAATTGAAATATATATAGGATCAAATGATCCCCTTGTAGCTCTTGTAGCTCTCATTGCCTGTTCAAGAAGAAAACAGGCAACAAGCTTGTGCATTATTGCCTTAAAGCAACAAGCTTCCACAGAAGAAGGAAAAAATATTTACTTGATGATTATTAGATACTTGTGTGCTGTATGAAGATATCTAAATTCATACAAAGAAAAAAATATAAACTATGCATATGCATGCTAAATCTCTTACTGCTCCCCATATGCACCCAGAGTATCCTTGCAACTTGGCAAAGTCTTCACCATTTCTTCCTCCGGCTTGAAGAAGTTCTCTAACTTCATCTTCACTGAGACCATCCACATAATGCAGCTGTTTTCAAAACAAGGGGAAAAAATCTTCACAAACAACCCTAAATAAGAATAAATTTAGCTCACAATGATCATAAAAATTCAGTGTGAAAATTGGACTTCTTACAAGAGCATATATAATAACAAGCATAAACAGAACTTACTTTCTTGGCAACACCAACGGTGGGGATATTTGCCAGAACACCCAGATGACAAGCCAACCCAAAACCTTCATCAAAATTAAGTAAACAATTTACAGATATTGCATTGCAATCTATAGTTAAACTGCTCAACATGAAACAAAATTCCATGAATAAACAACACTTGCCTCGAGGATGAAGCTTTCCATTGCCATCAACCATTATCACCTGTCAGCAAAGAGCATGAGACAGTGCAAAATAACAGTCCAACATGGTGAAACCAAGGAGCATCAGATGATGAAAAATAGTAACATAATGGATCATCAGAGTCAATCACCTGTGGGTAGTAAGGATTTTTACTGTTTCTCATCTTTTCAATGAGAGGTAAAAGAATTGGAACCTGAAAAAGAAGGAGCACATTACATGGAGTGAAAGGTAAGGGAATTAAAAGAGAAGAAAATTAAGAAATGACAGAACCTCTCTGAAGGCAAGAAAGCCAGCGATGTAAGGAACACGAAGACGAACAAGAGAGTAATCTTTATAAACAACTTGAAGAGTTTGGAGATCCAAAACAACAAGTGATCCACAAGCAACAGATGGGTCTTCTTTCAAGAAACTCACATCAACACCACCCACATACTTCAACAACGCTTTATGACCACCACCACCATCTTTTTCAACAATGGATGATCTAATTCTTGATGACGATGATGATGTGGGTAGTCTCCATTCGAAATCATCCTTCTCGATCAATTCCTTTTTGAGCGAATATTGGGTGCTGCAACAAATACCCAGATCAAGAAACAAGTCAACAATCAAGAAATGTGAAACGTTAGACAATTGAATAATCCTCAACACATACTCCAGCCAACTGGGCATCTTTGATGCTGAAGATGATGCTTCTCCTCCACGGTAAATCTTAAAACATGAAGTACCCAGAATCAGTTTCTTGGTCTTTTACTAATTTTAAAGCAGATATACATTCCAGATATTGAAGTTTTGAACAGAGCTTGACCTTTGCCGTTAAGTAAACTTAGTATTTCCCTTAACTACGTACTTATA